>KZ652075.1:193955-205283 GCA_001010745.2 Gerris buenoi
CAAGCTATTTGTTATGCGATAGCTTGTAACTACACCTCGTATCAGATTCGCAAGCTATTTGTTATGCGATAGCTTGTAACTACACCTCGTATGGATTCGCAAGCTATTTGTTATGCGATAGCTTGTAACTACACCTCGTATCAGATTCATCAGAGTAGGTACATGTTTTCATTTTTAAGGTTTCGTTGGTAAAAGCAAAAAAAGAAACCCTTATAGTCCTTTGTCTGCGTCTGTCTGTCTGTCACTCTGTACGGTTCCAATAATTTTTGAATCAAAAGAGATGAAATCATGAAACTTACCAGTATTAAAGATCGTTTTGACGCGCACACAAGACAAATATAGCGGACTCAAAATTATCAGCTTTACAAATTTAAAATAGCGGATAATTCACGTCACGTGAAATTTTTTTTTTTAAAAAACTTTGCAAAGTTTTTTAAAAAAAAAATTTCACGTGACGTGAATTATCCGCTATTTTAAATGGGTATCAAATGAATGGTATTGAAGAGTAGATTACAAATATATAACACTTGTGGATAGTGTTTAATTTTCTGCGCCATTTTGTCAAAAAACATCAAAATTTTGCGTGCCCACTCCCCTACAGTCTGTGTCAGAAGATAGTTAATGCGTTGACAGCGCGGGAAATCGAGTAACACACAGATTTACCAACTTCTTAGGGAAAAATTAAGCCACTACATTTACCTTCGTATATGGTTATTCAGAGGGCAAATCTTGAGCTCTCATTGGCTCCCCACCCCATTTGCTAGTTTTTCCTGCGCTGTTAACGCTATAAAGGTGCGTTCAGACTATTCTGAAGTTACATGGGCCCACGTCATAATGCATGTGATATAAAAAAGTAATACAGGGTTTTGTGAGTCAATGTTCACATTGGTCTGACGAGACGTTGGAACGTGTGATATAATGCTATCTGACGCTACACGCCTTACGACGCGTGGGAAGGATATCTAAAGTTCCAGATAATATATTCTTCAGACGTAGGAAGGCGTCAGAAGAGTCAGGTGCTTTATTACTGTTTTTAGTGATTTTGTTTTAAAGATGGATTTTTTTGGATGGTGATTTCTTTTTAAGACATGTTAATTGAATACGTTCGGGTGAATCCGCTGCTGTACTACCCAAAAAACTGGGAATATCGAAATCAACATTCACGAAAGGAGACTTGGGATGAAATAGGGGACGCACTTCGTAAAAGCAAATATATAAAAAACTATTTCCATATAATTTAATAGTTCTTTAAAATTACTTGTTTTCTATTCCAACAACAAGGAATATTTAAGATTACCTACATTGTTTTTTTTTTCGAGATTACCCTATTTTCTGATTTATAACGAAACTCACTTTGTAAAAAAATAATTAAAAATTCTAAAAAGCTGGAAAACACTGCGGTAAAATTACCACAATTTCTGGGAAGAGAAATCTGCTTTTAAAATGATGTGTAAGCACTTTCCTGAAGCAAACTGCAAGTCGTATCTCAGCCGGAATGCTTTCTCTGAGTTGAGCGGAGCGTTTCTCTATTATCGGACCAAATAAGCTTGGGAGATGGTAGAATTTTGTTTTTGTCATCTGGTAATACCACTTAGACCGCTCTTCATCTTATACTAGTTGAAGCATTAAATTTTGGAATTCCCAGAATTCATATCGCTCCACATTGATAAGATGCACCCATTCTTTAGAAGAGCAAATGGCTGCAGTACACAGAGCAGCCATTTCTTCTTCTTTTAGCATGTCAAAAACACGGAGTACATTCATGATTGCAGGCTCAATACACACTCGGGAAAGGCAACAAGCGCGAGTCTGTTCTTTTTTGTGTCTGACGTCAGAACAATGTGAACACCGCCTCATGTCTGACGTGGTCCCAAGGGTATCTGACGTGACGTGGGAACACGCCACGTCAGAGTAGTCTGTACGCACCTTTACTCTCGTTTGGAACAGACTATAAAACTATATTTCTGCTGATACAAAAAATATAAACAAATATGCACAATGAGCGGTGAGCGGTCTGATGGGACAAAGAAAAAATAAGAATAGCAAATTGATCCGATAAACTGGGAATCCAAAATGGCGGCTAATTCCTTTCACTTATTAATTCTTTTAATTTTGAGTGAGGAATCAAATGAAAGGTATTGAGTAGATTAAAAAAATATATAGTAGTTATTAAAAATTACAGTAAATATAACACGGGGAACATGTTTACTTTTTAATCCCATTTTGTCAAAAAACATCAAAATTCTGTGTCCCCCCCCCCCTATACTAATTTCGTGTTTCCAATGCCAACGAAACCATTTTTACGTGAGACTTCCCGCCTAAAAAATGTATTAATTTGGAACCTGGAAAAAAATTTTTAAAAAAGTTGACAACTTTTACTGTACACGCATCGCCCCGAACTTTTTTATTGCCCCCCTGATAACCCGGATCGCCCATTTGGGGGCGATCACACCCAGGTTGGGAACCCCTGATCTAAGGGAATAATAGAAGTCGATTTTCTATAATTTTAACTAATTCATTTNTTTTTTTTTTAATATATATATTTTTCACATTCACCTCATTTTTACCACAGAAATGCATAAAAATGCTGTTTTGAGAGGTCATATTTTCAAAATTTTCCGGGACCCCGGACTCCCGGGGCATATATACTTGTACAATTTTAATGAAATTTGAACGGTGGCTCATTGGTCATCATGACTCATATAAGTATAAACCATATGCGTCTATATCTTTTTTTTTCACCATCGCACAAACATACCTACATTAATTTACACCCATAATATCTTCAAACTTACTCATTTGATTTTTATGAAATTTAGATAGTTTGTCGAAAGTAGCCCGCAGATAATCCCAGATTAATTTCAACCGTCTGCGCTCATTAAATTTTGCTAAATTGTTACTTTATTTCATGTAAGAACTCAAATCATTGTGGCTGATTTAAAATAAAAACGGTGAAATTAAATAAATTCAACAATATTAAGTTTTAAAAGCATAAAGTAATTTAGCATACACAATAAGACGCGTTAGTTAGGGGGGGGGGGTACATTTTGTAAACTATTGGGGGCACATTTTCAAAAGTTGCGGGGGGTGCCGGATTTCTTAGTTACGCCACTGCCAAACTGACCCAACAGAAGAGAAAAGTAATAAAATTTAATCTACCAGAGCCAACTTAGAATTACACACGACTTATCAGACAACTTTGCAGATATTTTAGCAAACAACTCGACTCACGTAACTAAACTCATGCATTACTTACAGCACGCTAATTACTTTACTGAAGTCTGAATTTAATTGTTACTTATTTGTTATTATTTATACACATTGTTTAACTACTGTGTAATTTAAATCTTGCATAGGCGCATATAACCATGTTGTTCGGCGCCTAAAATAAAAAAATAAAAAAAAAAAATAAAATAAATAAATAAAATAAAAAAACAGGAGTAGGTACATGTTTTTATTTTTAAGGTTTCGTTGGTAAAAGCAAAAAAAGAAACCCTTATAGTCCTTTGTTTGCGTCTGTCTGTCTGTCACTCTGTACGGTTCCAATAACTTTTGAATCAAAACAGATGAAATCATGAAACTTTCCATTATTAAAGATCGTTTTGACGCGCACACAAGACAAATATAGCGGACTCAAAATTATCAGCTTTACAAATTTAAAATAGTGGATAATTCACGTCACGTGATTTTTTTTTTTTTTAAAACTTTGAATGGGTATCAAATGAAAGGTATTGAAGAGTAGATTACAAATATATAACACTTGCCATTTTGTCAAAAAACATCAAAATTTTGCGTGCCCACTCCCCTACAGTCTGTGTCAGAAGATAGTTAATGCGTTGACAGCGCGGGAAATCGAGTAACACACAGATTTACCAACTTCTTAGGGAAAAATTAAGCCACTACATTTACCTTCGTATATGGTTATTCAGAGGGCAAATCTTGAGCTCTCATTGGCTCCCCACCCCATTTGCTAGTTTTTCCTGCGCTGTTAACGCTCTAAAGGTGCGTTCAGACTATTCTGAAGTTACATGGGCCCACGTCATAATGCATGTGATATAAAAAAGTAATACAGGGTTTTGTGAGTCAATGTTCACATTGGTCTGACGAGACGTTGGAACGTGTGATATAATGCTATCTGACGCTACACGCCCTACGACGCGTGGGAAGGATATCTAAAGTTCCAGATAATATATTCTTCAGACGTAGGAAGGCGTCAGAAGAGTCAGGTGCTTTATTACTGTTTTTAGTGATTTTGTTTTAAAGATGGATTTTTTTGGATGGTGATTTCTTTTTAAGACATGTTAATTGAATACGTTCGGGTGAATCCGCTGCTGTACTACCCAAAAAACTGGGAATATCGAAATCAACATTCACGAAAGGAGACTTGGGATGAAATAGGGGACGCACTTCGTAAAAGCAAATATATAAAAAACTATTTCCATATAATTTAATAGTTCTTTAAAATTACTTGTTTTCTATTCCAACAACAAGGAATATTTAAGATTACCTACATTGTTTTTTTTTCGAGATTACCCTATTTTCTGATTTATAACGAAACTCACTTTGTAAAAAAATAATTAAAAATTCTAAAAAGCTGGAAAACACTGCGGTAAAATTACCACAATTTCTGGGAAGAGAAATCTGCTTTTAAAATGATGTGTAAGCACTTTCCTGAAGCAAACTGCAAGTCGTATCTCAGCCGGAATGCTTTCTCTGAGTTGAGCGGAGCGTTTCTCTATTATCGGACCAAATAAGCTTGGGAGATGGTAGAATTTTGTTTTTGTCATCTGGTAATACCACTTAGACCGCTCTTCATCTTATACTAGTTGAAGCATTAAATTTTGGAATTCCCAGAATTCATATCGCTCCACATTGATAAGATGCACCCATTCTTTAGAAGAGCAAATGGCTGCAGTACACAGAGCAGCCATTTCTTCTTCTTTTAGCATGTCAAAAACACGGAGTACATTCATGATTGCAGGCTCAATACACACTCGGGAAAGGCAACAAGCGCGAGTCTGTTCTTTTTTGTGTCTGACGTCAGAACAATGTGAACACCGCCTCATGTCTGACGTGGTCCCAAGGGTATCTGACGTGACGTGGGAACACGCCACGTCAGAGTAGTCTGTACGCACCTTTACTCTCGTTTGGAACAGACTATAAAACTATATTTCTGCTGATACAAAAAATATAAACAAATATGCACAATGAGCGGTGAGCGGTCTGATGGGACAAAGAAAAAATAAGAATAGCAAATTGATCCGATAAACTGGGAATCCAAAATGGCGGCTAATTCCTTTCACTTATTAATTCTTTTAATTTTGAGTGAGGAATCAAATGAAAGGTATTGAGTAGATTAAAAAAATATATAGTAGTTATTAAAAATTACAGTAAATATAACACGGGGAACATGTTTACTTTTTAATCCCATTTTGTCAAAAAACATCAAAATTCTGTGTCCCCCCCCCCCTATACTAATTTCATGTTTCCAATACCAACGAAACCATTTTTACGTGAGACTTCCCGCCTAAAAAATGTATTAATTTGGAACCTGGAAAAAATTTAAAAAAAATTTGACAACTTTTACTGTACACGCATCGCCCCGAACTTTTTTATTGCCCCCCTGATAACCCGGATCGCCCATTTGGGGGCGATCACACCCAGGTTGGGAACCACTGATCTAAGGGAATAATAGAAGTCGATTTTCTATAATTTTAACTAATTCATTTATAACTAAATGATTTTTTAAAAAATAAATGACTCGGCTTTCCACTAAAGGTAAAGTCTCTCAAAAGATAGTGAAATTTTAGCACCATGATTAACTCTTATAAATATGTATTGTTATAATACTTAACCAACGGTTTCCAAACCTACAAATTTTTTTCCGTTCTCCCGTTTTTCCGATTCTCGTTCCGAACGAATAAAGCACAACATACGACACCAAATAATATCCGAATTATAATAAGGATAATCTATAGACCAAGACCTCTGGACCGTAAGATATCAGCAGTAATAATTCAATTTCTGCTGGAGAATCTGATAATACGAAGACAAAGACGGTACTAGGAGACCGTGCGAAACTTTCAAATAAAGCTTAAGTAGCTTAGGACAGTGTCAGTGTCAGTGTCAGTGTGCGTCAGTATGCGTCTTCAGTGGAAATACACTATATAGACTGTTAGTCTGAGAACACCATGTTCATGTTCACTCAACAAATACAGTGTTAAACTCCTGAAGGAAGGTTAATGATGCGATTATGTCTGCTCAAGGAACAGGTGGCTGCAACCGCTCTGCGATCCACTCTAACAATCGCTTGAGGTAGACACATGAATTTAGAAGAGAGGCCGCAATAGTCGCTAATCGACCGTCGTAGATCCTCTGCAGTCGGTCTCGAATATAGGAAAACGTATCTTTAGAGATTATAGCTATGGATTAAACCATATAGAGTGGTAAGTACGCTCTCAATGAATTTGTCACAAAAAGAAGTAATGCTTATCAATAATTGATTATTACGTATTATGTTAGTAGAAGACCGGCTATCTGCAACGCGCGTGTGTATTGTAGGTTATATTCTATTCTAAAATTTAAGGCATTGCCTGTTAGTTTACGATATTGCTGATCTAGATTTATGATATTTGGGACTCAATGTTATGAAGGGACGGAGGTTCTGAGGGCAGGTGAAGGGAATCTGTGTTTGGGATCCTCCGACCTTGATATCAGTCCCTTGTTATCAGTCTTGTTCTTCTGCAAACTTGGCTTCCATCATTCCAGATTTAAGCGAGTAATTATTTGATCGGCCACCATATTTGTTTCATTCATTTAATTTTCCTTTTATTATATATTTATCGGTTACCAAAATTAAGAAAGGTGATATTCTAAATAACTGCACATAGGTTATTCCATAAAAGAAAATACTTAAAATATCATTCGTTTATTTTAGGGTTTCTTAGATCCTTCTCGAAACCCTCATAAAGAGGAGGATGCAGAAATAAAAGAAAGAAAGTTATTTCAAAATACAATAATGTGCTTAGTAATCGACCGACCCCAAACAAGTACTTAAATACAAGTAGTTACTCGCTGTGTTTTGTCTCCCTGTTCAACCTGCTGGAAGCAACAAGTTACTTTCTTCACTGTAAACTGAGGAGAAAAGTTCAAGTTTTGCCCTTGGTGAGATAAAATAAGAATTTTGAAGTGAAATACTCCGTCGAGGATCAGCAACAACCCATTGAGAACGAAAACTAGACTTACTTTACTTCGGAACCAAGAACGTTAGAACTTAGCTCTCTAAAAGTAGGACAGTGCAACTAGCAAACGAACTTAACAATATCAGGTCTGGCTGACATCGGAAGGGAAGCTAGCGCACGTTAGAAAGACCAAACTGTTGTTTAGTCGTTTCACTGCGCAGAGTCGGCTTCTTGACTGAAAATAAAACAAACATACAGCTGTGCCTGAGTTTAACGGCATTGCTAAAAGCAAAACAGTTCTCATTATGAAAATAATATGGAACTGAATGTTAACGCTGATCCAAGTCTACGCAAAGTATAATATATGTGTAGCTTATAACCATGTGAGGCTTCATGAAATGTCAACTTTACAATATCTATATGTATAAAAGTCAACGTGGGTATGCGTAAATTCATTATAGATTCTTTCATTTTTTGTGGTATCTGAACCAAATTTTACACGCATATTTGACATCTCTCTAGTAAGAATACTGGTATAGTTTAATACCCTAATACTCTTTACTCTCATGTCCAAGATGGCCGTTTACGAGGAACTCGTATGATCATAGAGAAGATCCAATTTCACCTGATCACCTAATAATCACAACATCTCCAAGATTGTTCACTCTGGAATCACAAGTTTTAATAAAAACTTGCTTTTATGACAATGACCTCATATTTTTGGTTAATTACTACGTCTCCATAAATTTTCCAACCGTTTTCAAAACTGTTTTGATTTAAAACCAAAAGTTTTTCCATGAGGATTTTCCAAAACAGTTTTCACAACAATTACTATAAACTGCCAGACTAGTTAATAAGATAAGTCAGGTTATCATAATCTCTGCTCATCACGCCTACTCCGCATTTCTCAATTTAACACCCGTTTCCATGCTATGTTTCTATGCTATGTTTCCATGCTACGCTTACATGCTACGTTTCCATGCTATGTTTCCATGCTACGTTTACGTGCTAAGTTTGCATGCTATGTTTTCATGCTACGTTTCCATGCTACGTTTCCATGCTAAGTTTCCAAGCTATGTTTCCATGCTATGTTTCAACAGTTTCCAAACCAAAAATTATTTGCTGTTTTAACCTTGAACTCAAAACAATCACCGTTTCATGGTATTTTGATACCATAACCGTTTTCTAAATGGGTTTAAGAAACTTATGGAAAAGTAGTAATATAATATTACTTAAAATTATGTTCAACAGGTGGTTGTTCTCTCTTCATTCACTAAAAAAATACAATTTTAATATTTTTTTGGACTCAGAGGACCTCAAATCGTGTAAATATATCACAAAATCGAATTTTCGTTCCATCATATGTATAAAAAATAAAATTAAAACGAAGTTATAATTTGAATGAAGAAATAGTTTACCATTATATTTGAGTTTTACAAAAACCAATAAATACATAATACATGCATCTAAATATAATTAAATTATAACAATACAATATAGTTTCAGTTTTAATTAAAAGTGTTTTAAAAAAAATTGTTTACTCAATTGAGTAAACAATTTTTTTTTAATTTTTTTGTTATTGTAGTTTTTATAAAAAGAAGAAAACAATTGTCAGATTGCAGATTGTGTGACATCAGTAAAGATTAGCTCACCGTGCAGCCTGCTCACCATGCAGCCTGCAACAATTATAAATTAATTAATTAAAATTATAACACAAAAATAATAATTTACGAAACATTTTCAAACATTAAGTTAAGATGAATAAGAAATATAATTTATCGAATCTGATTTTTTGTGTTACTAATAGAACTGAAGTTAATAAACATCTAAATTTTACGTGACCCCCCCCCTTGTAATAACTAATTTCATGTTCACAATACCCTCTAAGCCCTTTTTACGTGAGACTTAACGCACAACCAATTTCTTCTTTGCACAAAACCACAAAGACATAATAAGAACTACAAAAAGCTAAAAATCAATCTATTAATTATGACTAGAGAGGTTAATAAAATGTAACACAACAATATTGTCACCACAATTTTTAATAATTAATATACGCGTTTCGACTTACAATGTCATCATCAGTATGCGTGTTAACTTAGTAAGAGTAAATACTGTACTAAGCTAACTATTTTACAAACATTTTTTTTATGGTAAATTAACAATGCAAAGGGGGGAGGGGTAGATTCGGGTGGTGTAGGTAGCGGATTACGGAAGGATAAAGGTAAGGCGGTATGGAGTTGAGATCCAAGTCGGAACCCAATAAAGGTGTTATTCCAGGTAAACATTTGGTTTTCAACTTCTTAAAACTAAACAATGAATTCTTATATTTGGTATTAAAGCTAATTCTTATATTAGGTACTAATTCTTATATTAGGCTATTCTTATATTAGTTACAGTAAGAAAATATTTAAGCTTTAGTATCTAATATAAGAATTCATTGTTTAGTTTTAAGAAGTTGAAAACCAAATGTTTACCTGGAATAACACCTTTATTGGGTTCCGACTTGGATCTCAACTCCATACCGCTTTACCTTTATCCTTCCGTAATCCGCTACCTACACTACCCGAATCTAACCCCCCCTTTGCATTGTTAATTTACCATAAAAAATTTTTGTAAAATAGTTAGCTTAGTACAGTATTTACTCTTACTAAGTTAACACGCATACTGATGATGACATTATAAGTCGAAACGCGTCTATTAATTATTAAAAATTGTGGTGACAATATTGTTGTGTTACATTTTATTAACCTCTCTAGTCATAATTATGAAGTGGTACCACAAAATCTCAGTCAAAACAACCAACTAATTATCAATCTATTAAATTACTGTCTGGTTATTAGTTAATGTCTGATGAATTTAAATGTTGCGTATGTTATTAAAGTTTCGTTACCTCGTATGTTTGTTGAGAGAAGCTTTTCCATGAAGATGTGATACACGGAGGGAATGAGTACCTTGAGGTTCGTTTCTAACCCCGTCCTGCGTTAGGGTTGAAGGGAGGAAGCGAGGGGTACTTGCTAGGGAATGCCGGAGGTACGTTCCTAGGGTTAGACGGTACCGCTCTGAACCCGAGTACACCCGAGCACACTACCACCACTACTAACAGATAGAACAGTACACGCATCCTGAAACAACCACAGAGTACCTCAGTATATATTCACTCAAGTAGAACTAAGTATACAGCATTAGGGGAAGAGTTGGGAGTTAGCAAATAGTACATTACGCGTCGAGTGTGGAAAGTAGCATTTTGCATGCGAGTGTGGAGTTTACATCCGAGCGACAGCGAGGGTAGTAAAACCACACGAGTTGTTTTCCCACGAGTTGCGTACCGTACTTTATCTACGATTGTTAGATTTTAATAATAAATACAGAAAAAAATAATAAACTTCCTGTATGTAAGCTCGTATTTCTCTTTTGATAAAGATGACATCAATTCGTTAGTTGTATAATTTGTCCCGAATTAATTATTTCGGACAAATTGTGTATTATTCTCCACATATTCGTCATAATCACTTAAATCACTCAATGATTTTCACAAAAAACTCGATACAAACAGTTACTTTTATTAAATAAACATCAAATTAGTTATGTTAAATGTATACAAACTCGCTAATCGTGTGTAAAGTTGAAGAATTCTTCTTCATTTCGTCACTAGAGTGGAAAAAAAGAGGAATTGTTCAAAACTTATGTAAAAACTCTCTTATCTTGCTGGCACATACATGAATTTGAACCGTCTCCAGGCATTATGGACCCTCCCCCCCCTCAATTATCGTATTAAAGATACTTAAATATGTAAAATTAATTTTAAGTTAGAGTTTATTGCAAACTGAACCAGAAATATAAATTTCACATCTCTACCTGTATCGGTTCATAAGATATACGAACCTAAAGTTTTGTTATTTGGTAACTGAATTTTGTGAATTAATGCGATTGTTCATATGTTTTTATTTTAGTACGAATAAATGTGATAAGAACACGATCTTATCAAATACACAAAGAGGCGAAACGTCTCATAAATAAAGTAATAAATATCAACTAACTTACATTGCTTTTAATTACACCCTTAATAATATTCATTAACAACAAATTACTTATATGAATTTTTCATATATTTTGTGAGAAGAAAATGTTCCTCAACTCCCCCCCC
>KZ652075.1:225001-238334 GCA_001010745.2 Gerris buenoi
TTTTTTTTTTTAAAGTCCCATTTTGAACAGCGGGTATCTCCTTAACAGGAAGAGATACAAAAAAATAGATAATATACTATAATGTAGAGAGCATATTCAGCTTTTATTTTGAACATAACTACTTCTTCGCTAGATCTCACCGTTTCCCAGACACAGGCAAAAGACCAAAAAACGGGACACATTTTGCCTCGCCACGGAGTTAGCACTGACCCAGGGCTGGGGACTTTCGGTGTAATCATCTCCAAACAAATCTAAACACATCCCAAAATATATCAAAAAGTCTGCCAACAACCCCTTCTTGAGCATTCGTCGACTATTTAATCTACAATCTAATTAAAGTAATTCGACAATCTACGTGTTTTTATTTAAATAATTGTTTTATCTGTTTTAAAGGGGAGACGGAGAGAAAGAAGAATGGGTGAATCTGTGGCGTTGTCTTCCTGGAACGTATTCCTGACCTGCGCTTCCACTCTGACAGCTCTCACGCTTATTTACTTGATAAGAAATCTCATGATAACACGCAAAGCCTGGCGCTGCTGCGGTCATCACGTCTACTTCTTACCGGGCTTACCTGTATTGGGCAATATATTTGAAGTAGGCGCTCATTTAGGAACCTCAGTAGGTTCGTATAAACTTACTTTATATTCTGTAGTGTCAACGAGTCAAATAAGCAACATAAATAAAATTGAGCAGCTGAGTAATTCTAGACTGAATCAAATCCGCAGCTACAGCTGGAACCCGAATCAGCTGTATACTGCCGAATCAGCTGTATATTGCCGAATCAGCTGTATATTGCCGAATCAGCTGTTTATTGCAGTCCAGCAATACGCTGACTCCTAATTCCAGATATAATTTAAAATTAAAACAAGAAAAGATTTCTTTACATTTTGTAGATCAATAAGTTGAAACTGAGTGTTAAGAATACAATCTCGTGATGTTTATCTCTTCTGTAACTTCTTGCCAGATCATTCTTTACAATATTTCCATTAAAATTATTCCTATATCTGTTCCCCAATATTGGAGGATTCAAACACATTAAAGACCGGCTTGTCATTAATTTGACGAATTATCGAAAGTAGCCCACAGAAGGTCCAATATTAGTTTTAACCGTCTGAGGAAATTTACGAGTAATATTGCTTAAAATAACTATGACTCCACTGGGAATTGAAGCAGAACCTTCTCATCTCACAATTCCTTGAGTAACAACGACCAGTTCTGTCAGCAGTAGACCTCGCTTCAACAAACGAAACAAATGGGACTTGGGGCGTCTCAGAACTTTTCCTCGACAAATATTTCCAATATGGAGACAGATATTAAGTTGAAACATGATAGAATTATTTATCTTTAGCAAGGTACAGTACGTGGGAATTTCAGCTACTTCGGCCAAATAGTCCCGAAATTCATAGTTAAAGTTTCAAACCTCCCAAATGGCCTTAATAATAACACCCGAAAAGAAAAAAATCGATAGAAATCTAGGTTTTGGATTATATGGTGAAGTGTATAATTTTCCTTAAGGTGAGGGAAAGTAAAATATTAAACATTAGATTCCCAATTAGTGTGGCACATAGCTTCCTCGCGTCCTGTCCTGCAGACTTTAATTATTTTAAGCTTTTAAAGTCAATTATTGTCAAATTTATTTAATTTCTCCCGAATGAAGCCTGGTCGCCTGGTCTCGAGGTGCCTAGGCTCACTGCACTATTAAAGAGGTAGGTCAAATAGAGAGGTGGTGGACCAAGCCACCTCCTACTCCCCTGTTCTATCTCTAGATTTTTTTTATTAAATAAACTGTTAATAGTTTTAGCGACCTTTAACACTTCATAGCGGTGTCGCTGTTGGTTTAATTAAAAAATTCTATTTGAAAAAAAATGTTTGTTTCATCGAATAGATGAAGTTACCAAGCCACGCGAGCGTTGCGCGCGAATGCTTGGGTGGATAACGTTGTCCAACGATCTCGTCCTGGCCATTAGTAAAATGAACATATCTACTAAATTTCATCAAAATCGGTCTACCATTTATTATGATGACGAGAAAATTTCCATTTTACCCTGGAATAACCAAAACAAAACCCCCAATAAATGTCCTCCCCCCCTACCCTATAAGGAAATACATAGATATACATCTCTGTGGGCAAATGATAATACTGGAAGTAAATATAGAAAAGTAGCACTAGCGCACCTTGCTTCTCCAAAGTGTCGTGAACTCAGGGTAAGGCAAAATGGACAAGAATGCGGTCTATTTGCTAGGCCTGGCCTTCACACCCTCTTACTACTAATCGTTTGACTTATGTATCTCATCTTTTTTCGGGACTAATTTAAATAATGGTCATTACATGTTTTTGACTATTTTTTTAAAAAAAAATTGCATCTGAAATAATTGTGGATTCCCAAATAAAAATAGTCTGCCCATTTCTGTGATACATAGCTTCTTGTTTCGATTCCCAGTGGAGTTAAACTTATAGTTGTACATATAATATAACCCCAAAAAAGAAATTGTCTGCCAAGAGCGCGATAGAAATATAGTTGCACATTACACAGCTTACTCACGTCCTATCACTTGCTAGTAGTACTAAGGGGACGGGAAGGCCAAGCATAGCAACTAGACCGTATTTGAGTCCTTTTTGTCAACCCCACAGATCACTCCAATCGAACCACCTCTGTATTACCCTCAAATTTCCTGGTTTGGGTTACAAAGGAGAGAATGTTTTGCCACTTTATAGTGTGACAAGCTCCTCTTTCTTGATTTCCCCTGCTTCTAATAAATGAAAACACAATCTGCAATATCCTTCACACACTCCCACAAAGTGGTAGGCTTCTCTTCATCACTCCACACTGAACAGGTGGGCTCGTCTTTAATTTTTAATAGTGCCAGATGTCTTCTGAGCTGGGAGTGTCCAGTTAAGACTCCAACCAAATTTTTAGGGTTAAGTCTACTAAGTCCTATGAGCCACCTGTTTTTCCTTTTGTCTAGGTAACTGCAGCCTTCCGTTCCTCTCCATGCCCTTGCTTCTTCCCAGATCCACGCCTTGATGGCTGACCTCGCAGAATGGCATGGAAGCTCCTATCATCACCACTTCATCTGCTATCTCATTCCCAGGAATCACTATGCTCTGGGACCCAAAGCAGTGTGACCTCTTTTCTCACTGACAGTAGCTCTAATGCCTCGTGGCACTCCTTCCCCAGTGCTGACTCCACACTTGGGGTGCAAAGTGCTTGAAGTGCTGCCTGACTGTCCGAGCATATTGTTACCTTTTTGGATGTTCCATCCGTCACATTTGATTTTCTTGCCGCCTCTAGTATAGCGTAGATTTCTGCTTAAAAACACTGTGGTGAGTGTACTCAGTGGGAAGCTCTCTTGGGTGCCGAATCTTTCTAGTTACAGTCCTGCCCCTGACACCCTTTTATCACTCTTAGAGCAGCCATCGATTTATGCCACTAGAGGCTCCCAGTCAAATTTAATTTTCCTTAATTCCCATATGGCTCTTGATGCTCCTCTTCTGCTTTAGCTGATATTCTATTTCTTTCATTAAAATTTCAAATCCCTATAAGTGGGATCTTGGATTCGGCCGTCCTTAGTAAATCCAAGTCTCCTATTGTGGATTCTCCCCCTTGGTACTGAGCATTGTTTCTAAGTCCTAGAAAAGATGCAATGGCCTCTCCTTTAACCCACGTTTTGAGTGGGGATAGTCCTACCAGATACTCTAGGGCCACCGTAGGTGCAATCCTCATTGATCCTGTTATACTCCTGCAGGCCAACCTTTGAACCTTGCTGAAGCCTCTTAGACGAGACACTTCAGTTCTAGGCCACCTTACAACGGATCCGTAATAGGCTTAATTACTGCTGTGTACAGCCATTTGAGAATCTTTGGGGAAAGCCCCCAAGATTTCCCCACTGCTCGTCTGAGTTGCCAGAAGGTAATCGTCGCTTTTTCCATTGCCTTGTCTAAATGTGATTTCCAGGATAGCTTTCGTGTCAAAGGTTACTCCTAGGTATTTTAGCTCTTTCGCCTAATAATAAAGATAAAACAAAGATGCACCTCTTCAACGTATTCAATAGCTTTCTCGGTTATCTGTCTCAGTGTGAATATGTGGTCCTGTACACTTCGGTTTCTCCTAAATCCGGCCTGTGATTCATGCAGTGATATATTCCTAAGTCTCATCTCTAATACTCTACTGTATAGATTTCCTGGGACGCTTAATAAGGAAATTCCTCTATGGTTACTGCAGTCCCTGTTGTTGAATATAGGTAGGATGACTGAGACTTGGCAGTCTTTTGGAATTCTCTGCTGCTGCCACGCACGCTGCGTTACTTTATCAAGTAGCTTCTCACCCTCAGGACCCATGTACCTTATCATTTCCGGTGAGATAGCATCATGTCCAGCAGCTTTTCATTTTCCTCACAGCTTGTTTCATTTCCTCTGAAGAAATGTCTTCTATTTGTGGGATATTTCTGCTACCTTCCACATTTGTATCTTCTTTTTCCCCCACCTTCAGGGTTCCTTCTTTTATATTATCATCCTGTAAAAGTTCTTCAAAGTATTCTCTCCGTCTGTTCATAATCCTCCTTTCTTTTCGTAGGACGTTTCCTTTTTTGTCACGGATGTATTTTAAAGGACACTCTTTATTGTTTCTCATCCCCTTCAGTACTTAATAAAATAATTTTTGATTTTCTGTCACGCTCTTTTCCATAAAAATACCGAATTCTTCTCAGGATCTTTTCTTTGCATTGTTGTTTTGAAGCTTTCTTTTTCTCTTAATAGATTCTGTAATTTTCCTGGTTATTGCATGCAAGATAAATTTGCCACGCTGTCTTTTTCTCCTTAACAGCGTCCTTCACTTCATCAGTCCACCATCTAGTACATTTTTACAACGTTTTTATTAACTTGGTTTCTTGTTTGTATGTTTGTTTGTTTGTCCGGTACAAATCTTGCAATCAAAATTTTACTATCATCCCAAGTAGCTAGACATTTGAAACTTTGAGAACAGCTCAGAACACGATGACAATGCATTATTTTAATACTTTTAGCCATATTTCAGCAGAATTTAATTCGTTTTCAGCAAATTTTGATGTATGGAAAGTTAGTTCGGGAAAAATCCGCAAGTTATTTTATTTGTTTTGACATATCCATATTTACCTACACACTTCATTTTGACGGGTTTCAAATTTATAATTTATGACAGAAAATTTAAAAACCTAGTATAATATAAAAAGTTCTTTTTATCTTGTAATTATTTTTCCTTCCGCATTTAGTCACTCCACAAACTTCTGTCGCTGCCTTGGTTGTGATTTCTTTAAATTTTCCCCAGATTTCTTCTAGGTTTTCTTTCTCCATGATATCACTTTCATTTAGAATCAATTGTTCAATTTTCTTTTGGCATTTCTCTTGAATTTCTAGGTTTCTGAGTTTCCCATTATTTATTCTTTCTTTAACATTTTTCTTTTTAGTCTTCAGCTTTTTCTTTTCTTTATTTCTCACAGCAACAATTTTGGAAATGACCATATAGTGATAATTATTATATAATTATTTCTCCTTTAGCATCGTCAATAGTGTTTTGCAGTGTTTCATAAAACTTATCTTTTTATTCCGCAATATCATCTTTATTTGGACCGTATACTGTGATTAATGTAGTCGACTCTGCTNACTATACATCACACTGCGAGTCTGAGTATCGATAGTAACTATACATCACACTGCGAGTCTGAGTATCGATAGTAACTATACATCACACTGCGAGTGAGCCTGTAGCCTTACAAGCGTAAAATCGGCTCCACGTTCCAACTTGATTTACTTTGTAATAAAGTGTATGAATACTTCGCCTAAATATCGCTATTGTGAAAGTGCTATAAAACTATATTTTTTTTTTTATTTAATAAATCTAAAGGACTGTTCAGTTATTTAATTTTTAATGAATAAGCTGTAGTTAAAATCGTACGATCGGATATCTTCAATCGGGATAGAGTGCGCAGGTCAAGAAAATTATATAAAAGCAGGGAAAAGGAATTCTTCATACCGAGTTGGATTGACAGAGTCGACTCTTCGCTATTATCAGGAGTATTATCCTTATCACATTATCTAAGGAACAGGAGTCACTGCATCGACTCGACTGCTTTGTTTCGGTTTAGCTGATTTTTTACCGGATTTTATGGAGCACTAACTTGATACGTTAGTAAACTCCAAAAACTCTAAGACGCGTGCCCCTAAAAAGCAAAACCTTAGCTGCCGGAAATGTCTGCTAACCCTGATACAAAAAAAGCGCAAAAGGAAAGTCAATAGAGTTTATCCGAGTCGATTCACTTTTCTTCCTTCAAAATGGACAGCTTGCATAATACATCTTCAGAGATTGTCCAAGTAAAATCAGACGAACGATTGGGAGCTCCGGATGGAAAATTAGAAGCTAAGAAGGCTCTAATGTGGCTCTTTTAGCCACAAATGGGGACATGGGTAATTTAAAAAAAATTATAAGAGGGGAAAACCCGTTGCGTAGATCTCGAAAGAAAAAATATAATCGCTTGAACCTGATAACACATCTTTGCAAAATAATAGATACACTCCAATCAAAGTCCTGGCACAACATCATGTTAAGAGGCCAAACAGGAAACGAAAATCTCCGTGTTCTGGTTGGTAATTTCTGTTTAGATGTGCTAAACCATACAGGTTTTAACATATATGTTCTGCGTACTACTTAAGTACCAAAGACAAGGGGTGCCCAAAGGGGGGATTCATTAAGAGCGCCATTAAAAAAAAAAATTGGGGGGATTTTGAAAAATTTGGGGGGGATTTTTTAAATATACACATATAAATACAATTTTTCGTTTAAAGTTTCAATTTACATTAATTGATGTATGTAAGGTAAGTTCATAATGATAAATTGATATTTATCTATTACTGTATTGTAGTTTATAGTACAGTAAAAATGAACTACCTAAGATAATGTTTTTGTTGAGTATAATNTTATATTCCGCAATATCATCTTTATTTGGACCGTATACTGTGATTAATGTAGTCGACTCTGCTTCGTATTAAGTTTTTTCCAAAGTCAGGCTTATAATTATTTTACTTACAAACTTCCATTCTTTAATTTGGTGTTTAGATCTTGCATCGACAATGACGCTACCGATTTCGGGTCCTCTTTTAACCCTAACATCCCTTATTTTTCTTAACATCTTTTTTGAGCCTATTATAAAGTCGATCACAGATTTCTCGTTTTTGGCAGGTTCTTCACGTGTGAAAAATGAATATTTTTATGAGGGTATTTGGTGTTGTAGACGACCATCTGGTTTACTAAGCAGAAATCAAGTTATCTCTTGCCATTTGAGTTTCTGAAGTCTTCCCCAAACGGACCGATAGCTGACTCATATCCTGATTATAGAGTTTCCCACTCTGCTGTTTAAGTCTCCAAGGATAATTATTTCTCCTTTAGCATCGTCAATAGTGTTTTGCAGTGTTTCATAAAACTTATCTTTATATTCCGCAATAT
This sequence comes from Gerris buenoi, assembly GCA_001010745.2. Lineage (NCBI taxonomy): Eukaryota > Metazoa > Arthropoda > Insecta > Hemiptera > Gerridae > Gerris > Gerris buenoi. Next base: position 232,477 of record KZ652075.1, read on the forward strand.
CATCTTTATTTGGACCGTATACTGTGATTAATGTAGTCGACTCTGCTTCGTATTCAGTTTTTTCCAAAGTCAGGCTTATANTTGCAGTGTTTCATAAAACTTATCTTTATATTCCGCAATATCATCTTTATTTGGACCGTATACTGTGATTAATGTAGTCGACTCTGCTTCGTATTCAGTTTTTTCCAAAGTCAGGCTTATAATCATTTTACTTACTAACTTCCATTCTTTAATTTGGTGTTTAGATCTTGCATCGACTAAAAAGGGCAACTGCGGCTTGTGCTCTAGTGTCTAAAGAAACACCGGAATAAAGCAATATAAGATTATCTTGGAGTTGCACAGCACACAGCCTTGCCCCTTCTTTTTCGTCTCGGTTAGAGCAACTATACTAACTCCGGCCCTCTTCACCTCCTTGACCGGTTGCACTTCTTTTCCCCTAATTCCTCTTATGTTCCGTGTAGCATATGTGATAGTCCTATTTCCTCGCCAGGTCAACATCCGTTTAGCCAGTCCGGTATTCTCTCTTCGCATACTTTTAATCGTGGGGTTTAAGGCGTATAGAGGATTGGTCTATAGTACCCTAGCACAGTGAAGGGGCTGCCCTCTCGGCCTCTGTGCTGCCCCCCCCTCCTCGCCACCAGTGTCCTGGTGGTCTGGACCACTGTACCCCCTGGGAATTGAGCCCAGACTGCAAGGTGCTCCCTCCTCCTTTTCCAATCGGGCTTGGGACCGACTTCGGCGGAGTTTTGTGCATTTCCTTTATCGTAAAGTCCTTTTTCCTACTCCTGTCACCCTCCGTCCTTCTACGGCTGTCAGTAGCGGGGGCTGGTCCTCTGGACCCTGTACACTGCCAAAGAAAACAGGGAAACAAGCTGTTTGACCTCGTCAAGGGCCTTAACAGAGGATCTCGGTCCACATCACGACGTGCTAGTTCCCTAACCCACCGGAAATGCCGCATGATCTCCACTCCAAGGCCCATTATAGCGCAGGTGCATTTCCAACCTGACCTCTCCTCCGGATCGGATTTCTCCTCTTCCCTTATTTATACTTACTTACTTAGTCGGATCCTCTTCTACCTTGCGGTGTCGAGGTGGACCAAAAAGTTTTCCACTCTCTCCTGTCCTTGGACAAGGTGCGGGCACGTTGCAGGGACATTCCTCTTTGAGCCAGTGAGGATGTGATGTTATCCATCCAGGCTGTCCTCTTTCTCCCTCTGGGCCTTTTCCCCTCACATCTCGCTTCTAAGGCTCTTCGGGGAAGTCTTTCACCACTCATCCTATTTAAATGTCCAAACCATCGAAGCTGGGAGTTTTCAACTGTCAGCGTTGCGGGCTGTATGTCCAACCCCAGTCTGATGGTGGAGTTCCTGACCCTGTCTCTCCTTGTCTTTCCTGCTACCTTCCTTAGATAGCGCATTTCCGTTGCTTGGATGCGACTCAGGTTCTTCTTTGTCAATGCCCACGATTCGCAACCATAAGTTAGTGTGGGCATATATACAGTTTTGAAGACAGTCATCTTTGTCTTCTGACTTACTTCTGCTTTGCTGATGAACCCTCTATTCATGGCATGGAAGAGCCTACCAGTAGCCGCTATTCTCGCCTCCAGCTCTTCTTTGCACTTGCCGTCTGCACTCACCATCACTCCCAGGTATTTAAAACTAGTCACCTGTTCTATCTGCTTGTCGTGAATGGTGATCCGGTGCTCGAGCTGTTGCCTCGCAATTATCATTGTTTTGGTTTTGGTGGCATTTATTTTGAGGCCCCTAGATTCGAGCTCTTCCGTCCAGACGTCTACTATTTTCTGGAGCTTTTCTGCTGACTCCCCTACCAGAACAAGGTCATCAGCAAAAGCCATCGCAGAGAGAGTAACTGCCTTCAGCATCCAGTTACCAAGATGGTAGCCTCTAATTCTAGCTTTGCAAGACTTAATTACATCATCCATTAGAGTGATGAATAAGAGTGGGCTCAGGATATCACCTTGTCTAACTCCGATGTTTGTGGAGAATTCTTTGGAGCTTGAATTGGATGTACGGACAACATTTAGACAATTCTGATAAAAGCTTTTGATACGCTTGACTAAGCTCCTTGAGATGCCCCTGTTCTCGAGGGCTGCCCATAGCGAAGGCCATGGTACACTATCGAATGCCTTCTGCAAATCGATAAAGCAGAGATGGGCATGCTTGTCAAACTCAATTGTCTTTTCAGCTAGTTGCCGTAGTGTAAAAATGAGATCCTGCGTGCTTCTATTAGGGCGAAATCCACATTGGATTTCATCAAGGAGAGGTTCCACTTCAGCTCTTAGTCGCTCTTCCAAGATCCGACTGTAAACCTTCCCTGGTACACTCAGGAGAGAGATTCCTCGATGATTACCGCATTCCCTATTGTCTCCTTTCTTGAATATAGGGACAATGATTGCTGTTTCCCAGTCCTTGGGAATTTTCTTTGTGCGCCAAGCGTTTTTAACTATTTTATAAAGGAGTTCCTCTCCTTCTGGGCCCATATATTTGAGCATTTCAGGGGCGATACCATCTGCTCCTGCGGCTTTACCTAGCTTCATTTTGCTCAGAGCTCTTTGCATTTCTTCTCGAGTAATCATCCCGTCGCTGTCGCCCTCCTCTGACTCTTCCTCTTCTTCTCTCCTGGTAATTTCCTCTTCATCCACTGTCTTCCTTAAATCTTTTCCTCCTAGAAGCTCAGCAAAGTACTCTCTCCACCTCTCCATGATCTTGCTCTCTTCAGTGATCAGCTTTCCTCCCTTATCTCTAACAAACTTTAGGGGACACTCTTTTGTTTTTCTCATACTTTTTATGACCTTGTAAAATAACTTTTGATTTTCTGAGTAGCTCCTTTCTAAAAACTCTCCAAACTCCTGCCAAGCCTTCCTTTTTGATTCCTTTACCATCTTCTTTACATTTTTCCTTATCTCTTTATATTCATCGTAGATGGCTATGCTCTTTGACTGAAGATACCTTCCCCAGGCTTCTTTTTTCCTTTTCACTTCTAATTTTATTTCTTCAGTCCACCATCTTGTCTTTTTCTTTGCAGTGCCACACTTGGTCTTACCGCATACCTCCTCCGCTGCCTTCACAAGGACCTTCCTAAATGTTGACCATGCAGCTTCTAGGTTATGCTCGTCTCCTGGTTTACAAGATCTGATTTCCTCGACCACCTTTCTTTGGTACTCTTCTTTCTTTTCAAGATTCTTTAATTCATGAGTCTTTATCTTTTCATTTATGTTTTTGTTTTTTCTAATTTTCCTTTTCTTTTTTGGTAATTGTCGTCCCTCTATGACTCGTTTCAGCACAACTAGGTGGTGGTCTGAGCCGATTTCCGGTCCTCGCATTACTCTAGCATCTCTTATATAGCTACCGGTAGCTTTTGGTCCAATAATGTAGTCAATAATTGACATTTGATTTTGTTGGGGCTCTGTCCGGGTCCACTTGTGGATCTCTTTGTGTGGGAATCTGGTGTTGTGGATTACTAATCCGTTGGCAGAGCACAATTGTAGAAGTAATTTTCCATTATTGGTCCGCATAGGCTCACCGTGTTGGCCGATAACACTAGCATAGCCAGTTTGTGAGTTTCCAACTCTACCATTAAAGTCCCCCATGAGCAGGACTTCTCCTACAGAGTCATCTATATTCTTTTGAAGAATCTCGAAGAATTCGGTCCTTTTCTCTACGCTTTCATCCTCGTTGTATCCATATGCAGCGATAATAGTCATTTTCTTAATAATTCCTATGTTGTCGATCTGTAATTTCATAATCCTTTCATTTATGAATGTCCAGTCTCTAACATTTACAATAAAGTCTTTACTGACTATAATTGCCACACCAGCTTTAGCACGTGTGTTTACTGGAACTCCCGAGTAGAATAGCATAGATCCTTCTTGTAGCTTTTCACATCCTGTTCCTTTCTTCTTTGTTTCTGTAAGCACTGTAATTTTCAATCCCGCTTTTTCAAGTACGTTCTCTAATTCTACCTCTTTTCCTGATATTCCTCTTACGTTCCATGTTCCGAATTTGATTGTCCGTTTTCCGCGCCAGTTCTTTGCCAATATAGAAGTCCGGTTTTTTACTTTTTGGTTACTTTTAATTTGTGTATAAATCAGGATTATGGGGAATTAGCCCATAGATCCCTAGCTTGGTGGGGGGGCTGCCTCCTCAGAGCAGCCAAGCCTGCTCCCCTGTAGCTTCGAAAACTGAAGATGTTATCAGTCACTACTCCCTGAGACGTCAATTATGTCGACCGTCAGGTTGCTGCAGAGTTCCCTCCTCCTTTCTCAACCGGGCTTGGGACCGGCTTGGGCGGAGTTCCCTTATTTATATGCCGTCTATAAAGTCGGACTGGTGGGGACAGACACACAGACAGACACAACTTAAATTTTATATATCTAGATCATCACAGCCAAACCCTACAGCATGACATTAACAGTTAACTGACTACAACAGGAAGATGTCGACGAATTCAACCTCTTATCTTTTGAATACCAAGTGAGAAAGTTGGGTTATACCTGTCTTTTATAAGAAGTCACTCTCAGCTAGACCGGTCCCACCGAGACCCGATAATATGGCTTCTACTTGATAATACATATGTAGAAGTAGAATAGTTTATATATTTATTTACAGTTTTATTTTAAATCGTGCATTGATATATTTTTTGTTATGTATGTTAGATATATGGAACTTTGTGACAAGATGCGGTAACAAGTACAAACAAGGTGTTTTGTTTTGGCTTCTATGGGTCCCCTGGCTCATCGTGACGGAGCTTGACGTAGTCGAGGTAATCATCCTATGTTTATTTTTCGCTAAACTTTCAACGGTATATAACAATTTATAGATAAATTATGCTCAGCTGAGAGGTGTTATCGGTTTAAATATGGTGTTATTAAAGCGAGCGTAAGCGAGCTTCTTACATTCAACGAAATATGCATCTTGGATGTCTGTCTGTCTATCCGTAACGTTTACTTGTCCGGCGATAGCTTGAGTAAAAGTTGACCGATTTAGTTGAACTTTGGTATACATGTTCCTTTTACTAATAATCAGGCTAAGTTCGATGGGCAGCGTGATCCGTCCAAGAGTTCGCGCGCAATGCTCGCGTAAACGTGAGCTTGAAATTTAAAATTGGAATTTCAGGAAGGTAAAAAATGCTATCATCACCTATTCGATGAGACGAACATTTTTTTCACATAGCATTTTTTAGTAAAACCAACAACGACACCGCTATGAATTAATAACGATCGCAAAAACTATTAAAGCGGACCTAAACTTTTAAAATTGGGAAAACAACCTTTTTACCGATATCTTGCATTCTAACGAAAAGATTTTAATAAAACTTCATATCGATGGTGTTGCGCGAAAAAGGCATAAGTGCAAAAAGTCGATTTTACAGGAGAGCAAAAACAAAGTTTGAATACAAATATCTCCTACATGAAAACATATTTTATAGGTGATATATTTTTTTACTAATAGTGTGATTACCTATCTTTAAATATGCTATGATTATTTTTTGACAAAATTAATATACTCAAAGGAAAAAAATAATAATAACAATGAGTTTTACTAAAAAGTCGCACTTATAACTTTTGGACCTCAAAGATTTGCTAATGAATGAAGTTATTGCTTAGCAATGGTCATGGTCTTAATGTTTTTAAACAACATAAATCCTCAGTACTATTTTATTTAATACTAAAGCCTGTTATTTTTATTGAGATAGGGTAGGTCAACAAGTTAAAAAGTAAATAAATTAAAAAATATATATTTATATTTACATTATTATTGAAACGGGGCGCAATTAAAAAAATAAATTATTATTTCTTATTACAGAAGTCATTACTCTTTGAGAATTATGTTACAATAT
>KZ652075.1:247426-263578 GCA_001010745.2 Gerris buenoi
GATGAGAGCCACTTTACCACTTCTTTTTTATACTTTTCATAGTCATGTAAGTCTCTGGCTCGTTTTGGTAGTTGGTTAAAATATTTATAGGCTACTGTGCTAGCGTGGTTTTGAAGTAGATTAGTGTGGTAGGATTGGTTTTTAATTTGTTTACTTGTTTTGTATCGTGTCTGGTATGGGTGATTAGTAACATGTTTAGTGGTTTTAAAAAAGTATAGTAATACATGTTTCTTGTATAGTTGCGAGATTGTTAGTACAGGGAAGTCTTGGAAAAGTTTTTCAGTGGAATACAGTATAGGTTTTTTTAGTATGGTTTTTATAATTGCTTTTTGTGCTTGTTCTAGAGGAGCTAAGGTGGATGGAGGGGCAGACCCCCAAGCAATAATACCATATAAAATTAGAGATTGAACTAGTCCATAATAAATTTGATTCGGCATTTGTAGTCAATAATTATTAAATGGTTACGGCATTATTACGTAATCATTTTTAATACAATTAAAGAAGGCTCGCTACGCTCGCCTGTTTTTACAGTATTCATATACAATCATTATTTAATTTAATTAAAGAAGGCTCGTTAGGCTCACCTATTTGATTCAGCATTTGTAGTCAATATTTTTTTAAATAGATATTGTAGGCTCGCTACGCTCGCCTGTTAATACGGTATTTATATATAATTGGCAGTATTTATATATGGCTCACTGCGCTCGCCTATTTGATTCGGCATTTGTAGTCGATATTTATTAAATGGTTACGGCATTATTACGTAATCATTTTTAATTCAATTAAAGAAGGCTCGCTACGCTCGCCTGTTTTTATGGTATTTATATATAATCGGCAGTATTTATATATGGCTCACTGCGCTCGCCTATTTGGTTCGGCCTTTGTACTCAATATTTATTAAATGGTTATTGTAGGCTCGATACGCTCGCCTTTTTTATGGTATTTATATATAATCGGCAGTATTTATATGTATATGGCTCGCTGCGCTCGCCTATTTGGTTCGGCCTTTGTACTCAATATTTATTAAATGGTTATTGTAGGCTCGATACGCTCGCCTGTTTTTATGGTATTTATATATAATCGGCAGTATTTATGTGTATATGGCTCGCTGCGCTCGCCTATTTGGTTCGGCCTTTGTACTCAATATTTATTAAATGATTATTGTAGGCTCAATACGCTCGCCTGATTTTATGGTATTTATATATAATAGGCAGTATTTATATGTATATGGCTCGCTGCGCTCGCCTATTTGGTTCTATTATGTCTTAAGTAATTACAAAATCTGTTCTGTAGTAAATCAAAGACTGATTTATATTTCACATGTGTCAATATTAAAATATGTCAGTCAACTTGTTAGTTGACACAAGGTATGTGTCAATCCTCCACCCTTAATTGACAAGGAACGCAGTCCATCGTAATTACTTAATCCATTGTAATTACTTAAGACATAATAACTGGCGACGAGTGTAAAAATGGAAAGCGGACATGTATGCAGTAAAACCAAAGATTTACGTAAGTACAAAAAACTACGTTCGATCGTAAAAAGACATTTTACGGCAACATCGAACTATTTAAAAACTAATATTAATATATCTTATGATGAAGCTAGTGTCCGGCTAGAACATTTACAAAGTAATTAGGAGAAGTATGAACATTTACAGAACATGATCGACGAATTAACAGACGAACAATTATTAGAAGACGAAATAAATTACCGGATGGATATAGAAAATGTATACTTAGATTCCAAAATGAAGTTACGCAGTGTTAAAACGACAGTGGATGAAAACAACAANAGTGGATTGTGTGGTATTTTGACAGATTTGACTAGTTTCACCAGAAAACCTGCTAGGAGCGCTCACACTCACATGTGTCGGAAATGTGAAAATTGATGAAAATTAATCTAATTTTGCTGAAAATCGAAAGAATACAGTACAATTTTTTTTTTTTTTTTTTTTTTAAGACGTCAAAAATAAACGAGATAGTATGGAATGTAAATTCAGTATCGATGAGGATGTTTAGTCTTATCCGATTTGTCGAAACTGTTTTTTTAATAAAACAGTAATAGGACTGTATTATTATGATTATTAGTCGTCATCTGTTTATTATGTAGTATTTGTTTATAAAGAATCTGAATAGTATTTTGGTATTATGTAGTATTTGTTTATATAGAATCTGTATAGTATTTGTGTATTCTATTATAGAATCTGAAGATGGCTATTAAGTAGCCGAAACCTGGTATTTCATTAATGCAAATACCTACTTACTATCTGTGAAGACCTATTGTTTATTGTTTTTCCCTTTTCAAAAAAAAACAAAAACAAAAAAAACGAGTAAATATCACACATTGGAGAAAAGCAAACAGTTGATACTAGGGAACTATTAGACTGTAGGAAAAAGTCAAGTTTGATTTTTTAAAATTTATCATATTTAAAATGTTTTATACTTAGTATTTTATTTTGCTTTAAGTAAACTTTATTTTGTTTTTGTTGTTTTTTTTGCAGGTAAGTTTATTCTCAGTTTAATATTCTCCCTGCTGGCTTTGTGCAGCTAAAAATTTGTGAAGCTAAGAAGTCTAGTTAGTTAGAAATAGTCGTAAGCTTTGAGTTTTCATCATACTTCAAGGTATTTATAATATTAAGCATATTTAAGTTAATTAGAAATTCTCTTTAAGATAGGTTTTAACTAACCCATGGCAATTTATAGATGGAGAATAATTCATGAGTTGAAATAACTATTTTAAATAATAGACTTAATGGTCTGGAACTAGATTTTTCCCTGGAAAACGGCTTATATCTTACTACTAACGGCTTATTAGATTCATATTTAAATGGACTACATTATAGAATTTTTTAAATTAATATCGTCAGAATTGATCTCACATTATTTAGGGGTAGCATCCCTAAAATTGGTGCTATAATACAGACATTTTTTAAAAACCACTTTTTTGGGCCTAGAGGACCTCATAACGTGTAAATCCATTAAAATCAATTTTTAACGCCCAATTACGCTTTATTTTTGCGTTCATTTTGATCGGGCTCGTTGCATTTTTGTTCTTTACGTTGAACACTTTCTATCGGTACTTCATTCGTTAATATTGGTGAAATGTTCCGATATTATATAGCGATATAGGTAGTTTAAAAGTTCGATCTTTTTAAAATGACGGCAGATATCAAAACAAGATTGGCTGGTAATGTATGTCTTTTAAAGAGGTATAATTAATGCAAATTTCAGCACAATTTTTAGTTTTTTTACTATTTTTTAAAGTTTGGCTGACTGAGCAAAATGGGTCAATGACTTAACAAATTTATGTTTTTCTGGCTCAAAAGAATGTGGGGACTGATTACTGTACAATGTTTCAGCTCTCTAGCTTAAAAGCAGTGGGAGATATGTGTCACACAGACATCAAAGCTAACAATCACTGAAATGTTCTTAAAAATATCCAAAAATTCGTTGAAATGTCGGTTTCGGCTTTTTTGAATAAAAACGATAATTTTTCTTTAAAGGTAAGGAAAAGTAAAAACTACTTATGTACTTATATCTGTGGTTAAATAAATTTATTTCGTGACTTTAGCCAATCGTATTTACTGTTGTGATCTATTATCAAAAATAATTAATATTACTTTAGTTTACACATAAAATCGCTTAAACTTAATTGCTAAACCAACTGGCCTAACTTTGACAATATGTTTGTTCCAACCAAGCATTGTACCGTCCGCGGCATCGTCACCGGCATGGGCAATAGATACAAGCCGTTCCAAGCTGACTTGGGACAGTGTTCCGTACCGTACACTAAACTGTTCCAACCCCGGCAGGGATCGTTTGCGAACCGTTCACTGTACGATCCCAAAGATCCTANAATAGTAATTATAATTTGATTTATATTATATCTATTTAAAGACCAGCAAATAAAAACAAACATATATTTTTATTGGAATAAATGTGGTTGCCATAGCGTAGCAATAACAAATCATTTCGAGGAAGGTCTGCCACGTCGGGACACTCGATTGTATAAATGATAATATAATAATATATAGGTTATATAAACATTGTTTTAATTTTTTTTTCCAATTTTCCATAACCATTTCTTAATCCTGAAATAATAAATTCGTCAAAGAATGAAAGAAAGCAATGCAATCTAGAACTTAAGTTTCACTTCTAATGCGTGAGAGCCTCACTCATATTTTTGTTATTTGTTACCAACAAAAATAATGGTTTGTTTTGATTTGATGGAGTTAAAAAAAATATAATAACTTATCTAAATAGTAACCGATAATTTTATCAAAACTAAACGTTATAATTAATAAGATTACATTTTTGATTTACAAACGATAATAGTTAAGGTTTGTTTTGATTTGTTGGTCTTTAAATTGATCTAAAATTATCAAAATAGTAGCCGTTAATTTTATTAACATTATATTTTTGATTTGTTTTGTATTGAAAGCTGTCACATTTTGATTGCATATAAACAAACAATGCGCTTTCTTTATTACCTTAGAATAATACTATTTATAGAAGGAGGGTCACTGATAACATTGAAGCCAACTTTTTAGGTTGTGTACCTTATCTGTGTTCTAAAAATTCATTTTTTCATAACTCTAAAATTATTTGTCTTCGGTTTTTTAATTTAAGTTTTTTATTAAATTATAATTATTGATAGTCAGTTTAGTTTATTGTAATATTTTTGTTGTGTTTTATCTTATTTTAGCTTGAAATATGCAAAAAATAATGTTTATTATAACATGCCGGGCGAGTTGAAAAAATTCAGACTAGTATTACACTGAGCTAACCGCCACTTGTTTTGTTTATTGCCTCGGGAATGACGTCACTGTTCACAGTTCTCCGTGTCATTCCGCTCAAAGCCTTCTATTTACTATGGGAACCTCCCCTTTCTCCCCCCTTATCTCCTAACGCACTCTTATCAAACTGTTATATATCACTCTCTCTCTGAACTTGTTTGTTTACAAAACATTTTTAATAATATAGATAATTTTTTTATTTTGCTAGTTCCTTTTTCTTCCTCAAATACGCAGTATAATATACGTAGAGATTTTAGTTCTTATATTATAGTGGCTTAGTCCAAAATAGTAGGTTTTAAGAAATGTTTGTCACTAATCAGCAGTCTATGCTCAGGGCTCACACGTGGAGTCTATAATACTGGACCAATTTCGATGGAATTTTGCATGTATAGTCAGAAAAATCACACCCTAAATTAATTATAGCTCTAAATTTATAGGCGCTCTCCCCTAAAACTTAAAAAAAAACTGGGGAAATTTTACTACGTTTCCATGATGTTTAAATACGGATTGAATCCTGATTTTGGATTTAGCAAGTTTGGTGTTTCCATGAGTGGTATTAAATCTGTATTTAAGACTTTTCAATACACCAATGAATAATAATAATAAAAATTGTAACTTTGACCTTTTATAACCAGGTTTATTATGTTTGTTTTTAAAAACAAAACCAAAAAACACAAATAAAGGTTATGTTTTTGGTTAAGTGGATTGTGTGGTATTTTGACAGATTTGACTAGTTTCACCAGAAAACCTGCTAGGAGCGCTCACACTCACATGTGTCGGAAATGTGAAAATTGATGAAAATTAATCTAATTTTGCTGAAAATCGAAAGAATACAGTACAATTTTTTTTTTTTTTTTTTTTTTAAGACGTCAAAAATAAACGAGATAGTATGGAATGTAAATTCAGTATCGATAAGGATGTTTAGACTTATCCGATTTGTCGAAACTGTTTTTTTAATAAAACAGTAATAGGACTGTATTATTATGATTATTAGTCGTCATCTGTTTATTATGTAGTATTTGTTTATAAATAATCTGAATAGTATTTTGGTATTATGTAGTATTTGTTTATATAGAATCTGTATAGTATTTGTGTATTCTATTATAGAATCTGAAGATGGCTATTAAGTAGCCGAAACCTGGTATTTCATTAATGCAAATACCTACTTACTATCTGTGAAGACCTATTGTTTATTGTTTTTCCCTTTTCAAAAAAAAACAAAAACAAAAAAAACGAGTAAATATCACACATTGGAGAAAAGCAAACAGTTGATACTAGGGAACTATTAGACTGTAGGAAAAAGTCAAGTTTGATTTTTTAAAATTAATCATATTTAAAATGTTTTATACTTAGTATTTTATTTTGCTTTAAGTAAACTTTATTTTGTTTTTGTTGTTTTTTTTGCAGGTAAGTTTATTCTCAGTTTAATATTCTCCCTGCTGGCTTTGTGCAGCTAAAAATTTGTGAAGCTAAGAAGTCTAGTTAGTTAGAAATAGTCGTAAGCTTTGAGTTTTCATCATACTTCAAGGTATTTATAATATTAAGCATATTTAAGTTAATTAGAAATTCTCTTTAAGATAGGTTTTAACTAACCCATGGCAATTTATAGATGGAGAATAATTCATGAGTTGAAATAACTATTTTAAATAATAGACTTAATGGTCAGGAACTAGATTTTTCCCTGGAAAACGGCTTATATCTTACTACTAACGGCTTATTAGATTCATATTTAAATGGACTACATTATAGAATTTTATAAATTAATATCGTCAGAATTGATCTCACATTATTTAGGGGTAGCATCCCTAAAATTGGTGCTATAATACAGACATTTTTTAAAAACCACTTTTTTGGGCCTAGAGGACCTCATAACGTGTAAATCCATTAAAATCAATTTTTAACGCCCAATTACGCTTTATTTTTGCGTTCATTTTGATCGGGCTCGTTGCATTTTTGTTCTTTACGTTGAACACTTTCTATCGGTACTTCATTCGTTAATATTGGTGAAATGTTCCGATATTATATAGCGATATAGGTAGTTTAAAAGTTCGATCTTTTTAAAATGACGGCAGATATCAAAACAAGATTGGCTGGTAATGTATGTCTTTTAAAGAGGTATAATTAATGCAAATTTCAGCACAATTTTTAGTTTTTTTACTATTTTTTAAAGTTTGGCTGACTGAGCAAAATGGGTCAATGACTTAACAAATTTATGTTTTTCTGGCTCAAAAGAATGTGGGGACTGATTACTGTACAATGTTTCAGCTCTCTAGCTTAAAAGCAGTGGGAGATATGTGTCACACAGACATCAAAGCTAACAATCACTGAAATGTTCTTAAAAATATCCAAAAATTCGTTGAAATGTCGGTTTCGGCTTTTTTGAATAAAAACGATAATTTTTCTTTAAAGGTAAGGAAAAGTAAAAACTACTTATGTACTTATATCTGTGGTTAAATAAATTTATTTCGTGACTTTAGCCAATCGTATTTACTGTTGTGATCTATTATCAAAAATAATTAATATTACTTTAGTTTACACATAAAATCGCTTAAACTTAATTGCTAAACCAACTGGCCTAACTTTGACAATATGTTTGTTCCAACCAAGCATTGTACCGTCCGCGGCATCGTCACCGGCATGGGCAATAGATACAAGCCGTTCCAAGCTGACTTGGGACAGTGTTCCGTACCGTACACTAAACTGTTCCAACCCCGGCAGGGATCGTTTGCGAACCGTTCACTGTACGATCCCAACGATCCTCTGACAATACCATGTACTGGTTTGTATGACATGCGCAGTTATGTCAATCGTAACGAATATCAACAGGAAGGTTCTCAAACTGTTAGGTTTCCTTGAATGTTTTTAATACAATACGAATTATAGTCCTAAACTCGTTCCAACCTGACATGATTATATTACCTTACAATGTCAGCGCATGCGTATAAACCTGTCCCAAACGATTCCCGAACGATCCGCTGGACGATACAAAGGACGGTGCAATTAGCGGGGTTGGAACAAACCTTTTAAATGCTAATAAAGAAGATCAAGGTTTTCTTGCTCCTTTACAACAAAAGTAGTGTAATAATTAAATGCTGAACGTGTTTGAATAAACTTTACTTTTTACTTTCTCATATAAAGAGAAAGTATTGTGATGGCGCGAAAATTCAATTTTAAAATTTTGATGGATATATACACGTTTTGAGGTCTCCTGAGTCCAAAAAAGTGGTTTTAAAAAATGTCTGTCTATTGTTTGTGCAGACGCCTGGAGCCTAAACTACTGGGCCGATTCAGACGAAACTTTGCATACATGTTCAGAAAAATCATGCCAAAGGCAATCAAGAAATTAATTTTAGCTCCAAATTTGAGGACGCTAATCCCATCCCCCAAAAGCTCTGGAAAAACGCAAAAAAAATTATTTCTCGAAAAAAAACAAAAAAAAAAACAGTTTCGACGATTTTGATTAAAAAATTCTAAAATATATAGTCCATTTAAATACGAATCCTATAATATAAGCCATTTCTCCGGGAAAAATCTAGTTCCTGAGAAAATAGCATAAAACGTGGACGGAGAGAGCCCGGGTTCAATTTCCCACCCAGGATAAGTTATTTTTATGTTAAATTTTAATGAAATGTTAATAAAAATTAATCTACATACGAAAACTAATAAATGGAAAACGCTGCGCTAAGTAATTATGAACTTCGTATTTGAGAAAGTTTGTCTGAGTTGTCTCGGACTGACTTTTTATTAATCAATACTTGTTTAAATTGTAGATAAAGTTTTTTTAGGGTAACCCACATTATATGTTTGTTTAATCTTATTAAGGATGTTTAATTATAAATAATTGGCACTTTCAATTTTGTTTGAGAATTAAGGACCTTTAAATTGTAGTAATTTAAAATAATTGGTGCCGAAAATTATTAATTGCTTTAAGTTATTTGTTTTGGCTCATGTATCATGTAAATTACCTTTAATAAGTAGTATTTCGTTGTGTAGAATTGATTCTGTGTATTCTATACCTATGTTATCTGTATTCGTGACTACCGGTGGCAAAACCTCGACTCCAATCACCTCGATAGCTTGTATCACCGGGTAATCTTTGTTATTGTTCATATCGTACTGGGTTTCGCTGTTATCATCGTGATAACTCTGAAGAAGTACGTCAGAAACTCGGTTGTCCTCTACGTCACAACAATCGTCGTAGATCAGCTGTTCTATTTCTTCTTCGAATAGTCCGTTGGTAATTTTTGTCGAAGATTCAACAGGTAGTTTAGATCTTAAACCTACTCGAGATTTTTGTCCGAAAACAGCAACAAATGGTTCCATGTTAATCACTTCGTTGTGTGTCGTATTCATACTCCACTGTACAAATCTTAAACCTCTGCTCCACGAGGACGTGTTGTTTTCTCTCATCCAAGTAATTAAAGAAGCTGTAACTAAACAATTATTTTTTTCCATGTCCTTTATTTGAGGATGACTTGGTCTGCCGTTAATTATTATCAGTTCCGACCATAGAAGTCCTAATTCTCTAATAACTTCTGCAGTATATTCTCGACTGTCTTCAGTTTCTAAAACGTTAGGTGCACCGAAATCTAAGAAAATATTTAAAAGTTCATTAGCAACATCACTTGCGCTTTTCGAAATCAGCGGTCTTAAAACATTAAATTTCGTTATACAATCTTTATAGTGAAGAATAAATTTATTTTCACAGTCGGGAAAACTTTGGAAATCGATGATTTCAATTTGACATCTTTGATTCAGATCGTTTATTGTTATAGGTCCCGAATCGGCCCATACTAATTTCTTTTTATTTTTACCAGAACATTTAGCACATTGTTCGATAAAACATTTGATTAAAGACATCGGTATATTAGCGTAAAATTCACAGACTTTCTTGTATGTTTTCTTCTCGCCTTTATGTCCACAAGCCGTGTGTAAGTTGTGAATTATAGAGAAGACATTGTTCTTTGTCGCCATCAATCGGTTGTCTTTGATCCTCGCTACTTTAGTTAAACCAGATAAGTTGACCAATTTAAAAGTACTTTTAATGTGGTAGTACTGACGGTTTTTCGGAATGTTTCTATCGGTTTGAAGGACTTCAATGACGTATCTTTCGTGTTCTTCAGTCCACAGTTGACCGCTTTTGTGATTCTGTAAAGCCGAATCGAAAACCATACTCATTTTAAAAAAAAAAAAAATGTTCACTAAAACAATTCACTCACTGAAATAACTCAATAAAGAAATTATAAAAGGTTAAGAAGGAACGGAGGTTTGAGAGTGCGCGCGGTAAGGTCGCCATATGGAAACTATGCACTCTCCTCCTAAGGATAACGGTACAGGGGAGCCCCCTACAAGATATCCTTTTAGTTCGGAATAAATCCTCTAGGAGCTCTCTAAGCGTCTCTAGCCACTAACAGTACCAAGCACAACAAAAAAACAGTAAAATGTTGATTACGAAATCAAATACCATAACAGTACGCCATTCTTCAGCACCCCACCATCGTCAACACAGACTTGTTTCTTAAGCTCTCCTAACTATAGCTCAGCTGGGTCAAAACAAAACACACTCTCATTCAATCCCTAATAGGTTTATCTAACTATTTATTTTTCAATCGACAGCTTAAAACTAACAAATTTAACTTAATTTTATCTTAAATTGTTTAAGTTTATTGAAAATGCCTGTTTATAAAAATTCAGAATAAGTCACCTTATTCTGCAAGGTTATTAATATAAGTTACGAAGAAGTTAGTATTTATTAGACAAAGTAATAAAAGAGTTTGCAAAGTAAACTATGTCTGATGAGGAAAAAATAATTCCCTAGTAACCGCAATTTTTCAACTAATTCGGAAGCTAAATTCAACATATTTTAGAATATCTTCTTAAATATTCTTGGCACAATTTTGTGTTATGATGCAAACTTTTAGACATTGAGTTTAGTAATAAAAAAAAAATCAATTAATAGTGGAAAAATAAAAAAGTGGTAGACATCAGCAATTGCTAAAAAGTTAATCTTACAAAAGCAAAAGTAGCTTAGAAGACATTAAAATACTACTGGCTTACTGTTTAAAATAAAATGGAGAAACTGTTGTAAAAATAAACTAGTAAAAGGCCAAGGAAAGTTAAATTGAACATTTTTTTTCATTCTGTTATAAAATATTGCTGAGTTGAAGGAAGTATAAAACGGGAAGGTAAGCATAAAACATGAAATTCCTACCGGAGAGGGCTCAAAGCGCTGTTACAGCTATTTAATTGCTTACAGTTTAATCCGACCTCTCTTTCATGAATAATACAATATCAGACTGTCTAGTCTCTTGATATTTGGATAAGCCCTTGATTTCAAAAGAATGAGAGGAGTTATTAAATTCTTTTTGATAAGTTAAGTAGGCTTTAATTAACTCATATATTTACATTTTTTTCATGAATATTAAGTAAGTTCAGTTCGATTCAGGAGTCTGCCACTAATTAAAATTATTAACCATTATAATACACATATTAGGATAATCCCAAGTTAAATATATACATATTTATATCCTTAAATCCATCTAGCCTTAGTTTATTAATCCTTTGATGATCCATATAGTTAAACAAATGTATTTTAGGGTCCGACGTTGCTTGTAAAAACTCAATAACCCTAGTCGTTTGAAAATTTCTAAAGCGTGAATTTTTTAATAAACTACTTACCGATGACACACACATCTCTAATACATAAATGTATAAAGTTTCATGTAATTACAACCTGGTAATGTGGCATTATTACTAGCTCAATAAAATGCTATAAAGGCAAATATACAAGTACCAGCTGTTAAATAATATCTTTCATAGTACAAGCTAGACGCCCGCAGGCTGACCATAAGAGAGCCGAGACCAGCTAGTTAGTGGTGACGTTAGAGGGGGTTCTACAGGTGATTGTACAAATTTCGTTTTCGATTTTCGGCTAAATTACTTTCTTCATCGAAGCCGACTTAAGGTGAAAACACACGGGATAGCAATCTACCGTATAGTTTTTACTATTCTTGTTGTTGTATAGTTTTGATTCCTATTCTTGTGTGGCCCCTCTGTATAGTAATATTTCTGTGTGTATAGCGTATAATTCGACTATAGGATAGTAAATTATACGTATAGCTGACTAAAACTGGAAATCATGTGGGCATGAATGCAAGTTTACTATACCTATAGTAAAAACTATACGCTAGTTTTCTATCCCGTGTGTTTTCACCTTTAGAGTAGGGAAGATCGGGGTATTTGGTACATGGGGTAGGTTGATATTTAATGTGGTCAAACATAAGTTTCAACCTTCTACGCCTACACACACATACATACATTTAATTACACTTACATCCAGTGAAGTGCCCATTTGCTTATTATGATGTTTGGATGGTTTGTTGAAAGTAGACAGAAGATAGCTCCAGATAAATTTCAACCGTCTGCGCTCTTTAACTTTCGCTGAAGTGATAGGTACTTTAACATACAGCTAAGCTAGGTGCTTTTACATACTTTTTACATTCATGTACCGCGGGTTTCCGCAAGCCGAGCGAATTTCCATTGGAAATTTTTAGCATTTGTATAATCGTAGTAGTTTAAAAGAAGTTTAAACTGCACAACATTGAACAACAAATTTCCAATGGAAATTCGCTCGGCTTGCGGAAACCCGCGGTAGGATTATTTTATATTTTTTTAAATCTATTCGAATCGCTATGGTAACTTATTTTTTGGATTGAGGAACCCAAAAAACCTAAGAAGCGATACCTCATTTTATTTTTTTAAATATTTGCTGTCTCATCAGGAGGGGTTAATGACGTCATAAATATCCCATTTTCAATAGGGATCATCGTCTCAACGAGCTTGATTTTTCGGTGCAATTTTCATTTCGATACGTCAATTCGTTCGAGCGCTATCGTGCTTACAAGAAATCCCTAAAAAGTGATTACTATTACTATTGTCTAAAATATTATTCGAATCGCTTTGGTAACTCATTTTTTGGATTGAGGAACCCAAAAAACATAAGAAACGATACCTCATTTGATTTTTTGTATTTTTTAAAATCTTTGCTGACTCATTAGGAGGGGTTAATGAAGTCATAAATATCCCATTTTTAGAGGGGATCCTCGTCTCAACGAGCTTGATTTTTTTGTGCAATTTTCATTTTGATACGTCAATTCGTTCGAGCGCTATCGTGCTCACAAGAAATCCGCTAGAAATGCATATACCTATACATATATATATAAAGTTTTGTATAAGATCTATTTTTTCGTGATCAGGGCCCCTTGAAACGTATTTTGGCCACAGTCCCGACTCCAACTCCCTCCATGCCAGTGGCCCCATTAGCGAATTTTTCCTATGGAAATTCGCTAAATGGGGGAACAATCAAATAAATTAGACAATAATGGCTTATAAAAGCATAAAATCAATAAAATACGTGATAGGATGCTAGGAAGCTATGTACCACACTAATGGCAGTCTATTTTGAAATTGCCTCTTTCTTGATACGGCCATCTTGGCTAAGGATAACAATATTTAGCTTGCAGTGGCTGCCCATACTTTGCTAGATTCGGTCTTAAAATAGAGAGGGCTAGACTAAAATTAAATACACAGGTCAAGTTTGTGCTGGGCAGCACACAGCGAGGGTCCGTACACTGTATTGTTTAAGAAGTACTATATTGATGGTGTTTTTTAAAATGCTGAAAAGCCTACTTTGAACTATCGTTTGGGTCTGATATTCTCAAAACTCATAAACAAACTTCTGATAAAGTATTTTTTGCCAGTTAACCGGACTATAAACATATAAATACATCGAAAGAGCATAATTTTAAAAAAAACGTATTTTGTCAATTACAAGAAAAAAAAATCGAGATTTCCAAAAAGTGGTATATTTACTTAGTGGTATCTTATTTGGTTGAAGAATGTTCAGGATTTATTTCAGTTGTTTGCACTTTACATAAGCGAGATAAGGGGGGGGGGCACTTTTCACACCTACTTTAAACTTTCCCACGCTCTCCCAATAAAACTTATAACCAAAGAATTATATATATTTTTGTAATCAGCTCGAAGACGTACCCTTTCATAATATTATACCCCTCATGGAGTCGAAAAAAAAATAAACAAAAATTTAACCCCTAAATTTTTTACTGTAATTTTTTTGAACAATATATTTTTTAAGTCGCTATATTTTTAACATGTGTGGGTAGGTACAAGACATATGCATGCCAAATTTCAAAGTCATCGGACGAAAGGTTTAGCCAGGTGAGGGCAGGCGACGGACGGACGGACAGACAAACACAGAAGTAAAATATAAGGGTCCTTGGTTTGGCCTACGGAGCCTAAAAAGAAATAAAGTTAGAGGTAGTGGATTAACGGTTCTTTTATATGTACCCGTAATGTATAGGTACTAAGGTGTAAGTGTCATGGTCTTGATTTTACTCAAATATAGTTTTATATAAAAATGAACCATTTTCTCTATTCTCTCATATTTTTTAACTTCATAGATAAATGACAATGTTAAATAAATGCTTTTTTTTTTTTTTTTTTTTTTTTTTTTTTTNAAAAACCTAAGAAGCGATACCTCATTTTATTTTTTTTATTTTTTTAAATATTTGCTGTCTCATCAGGAGGGGTTAATGACGTCATAAATATCCCATTTTCAATAGGGATCTTCGTCTTAACGAGCTTATTTTTTTGGTGCAATTTTCATTTTGATACATCAATTCGTTCGAGCGCTATCGTGCTCACTAGAAATCCCCAAGAAATTATTACTATTGCTATTGCCATTATTATTAAAAAATTATTCGAATCGCTATGGTAACTCATTTTTTGGATTGAGTACCAAAAAACATAAGGTACGATACCTCGTATGATTTTTTGTATTTTTTAAAATCTTTGCTGACTCATTAGGAGGGGTTAATGACGTCATAAATATCCCATTTTTAGAGGGGATCCTCGTCTCAACGAGCTTGATTTTTTTGTGCAATTTTCATTTTGATACGTCAATTCGTTCGAGCGCTATCGTGCTCACAAGAAATCCGCTAGAAATGCATATACCCATACATATATATATAAAGTTTTGTATAAGATCTATTTTTTCGTGATCAGGGCCCCTTGAAACGTATTTTGGCCACAGTCCCGACTCCAACTCCCTCCATGCCAGTGGCCCCATTAGCGAATTTTTCCTATGGAAATTCGCTAAATGGGGGAACAATCAAATAAATTAGACAATAATGGCTTATAAAAGCATAAAATCAATAAAATACGTGATAGGATGCTAGGAAGCTATGTACCACACTAATGGCAGTCTATTTTGAAATTGCCTCTTTCTTGATACGGCCATCTTGGCTAAGGATAACAATATTTAGCTTGCAGTGGCTGCCCATACTTTGCTAGATTCGGTCTTAAAATAGGGCTAGACTAAAATTAAATACACAGGTCAAGTTTGTGCTGGGCAGCACACAGCGAGGGTCCGTACACTGTATTGTTTAAGAAGTACTATATTGATGGTGTTTTTTAAAATGCTGAAAAGCCTACTTTGAACTATCGTTTGGGTCTGATATTCTCAAAACTCATAAACAAACTTCTGATAAAGTATTTTTTGCCAGTTAACCGGACTATAAACATATAAATACATCGAAAGAGCATAATTTTAAAAAAAACGTATTTTGTCAATTACAAGAAAAAAAAATCGAGATTTCCAAAAAGTGGTATATTTACTTAGTGGTATCTTATTTGGTTGAAGAATGTTCAGGATTTATTTCAGTTGTTTGCACTTTACATAAGCGAGATAAAGGGGGGGGGCACTTTTCACATCTACTTTAAACTTTCCCACGCTCTCCCAATAAAACTTATAACCAAAGAATTATATATATTTTTGTAATCAGCTCGAAGACGTACCCTTTCATAATATTATACCCCTCATGGAGTCGAAAAAAAAATAAACAAAAATTTAACCCCTAAATTTTTTACTGTAATTTTTTTGAACAATATATTTTTTAAGTCGCTATATTTTTAACATGTGTGGGTAGGTACAAGACATATGCATGCCAAATTTCAAAGTCATCGGACGAAAGGTTTAGCCAGGTGAGGGCAGGCGACGGACGGTCGGACGGACAGACAGACAGCAGGAAAATATAAGGGTCCTTGGTTTTGCCTAGGGACCCTAAAAAGAAATAAAGTTAGAGGTAGTGGATTAACGGTTCTTTTATATGTACCCGTAATGTATAGGTACTAAGGTGTAAGTGTCATGGTCTATTGCTAAGGAGGTCTTGATTTTACTCAAATATAGTTTTATATAAAAATGAACCATTTTCTCTATTCTCTCATATTCTTAGCTGTTTAAAAAATAAAATATGATAAAGTCCCTTACTGAGCT
>KZ652076.1:6275-20789 GCA_001010745.2 Gerris buenoi
GAAAAATTAGGGGAAAGCTGAATTTTGGCATGAACCTTGATATTGCGGTTCTAATCAAAATGTCAAAAGTCCCCCATTGATCCGAGTGCCGCTAAAAGAACTACGCGGGGTCAAAGGTCATCAAAATCGGTTTTTTGTGAATATCTCATTAACGGTCACGTTTACAGAAAAAAATACTAGTAATCAAATTTGTAGCTTAGAACATTTCCTACAAAAAAGATTTCATGACTTTTATTCGTAGGTGTAACGGTTTTGGAGATAACCTCAATTTACCTTCTTATTTATCATGAAACATGCGCTCCTTTTCACACCACCTTTTTCAATTTACACTCGAGTGGCGTGGGTCTGGCGTAGCACTGGTTTGTGCCCCCTCTATGATAACTTATGGCTCAATATACACTGGTATGACGTGGTAGAGGGTGGAAAGTGACGCTTCCGCCATGCCACTCTGACGCCATTCGTGACTTATCAAAACATTTGCCACTTTGTCACTTAGCCAAGTCACGAGTGGCGTAGTAGTGACGTGGTGGAGGCACCACTTGCCACCCTCTACCACGCCATAGCAGTGTACATTGGGCCATAGGTTAGCATATAGAGGTGGCACAAACCAGCCCCACTCCAGACCCACGCCACTCGTGTCTGAATAGAGCCTAAGGGAGTGTGGAAAGGAGCGCATTTTTCATGATAAATAAGAAGGTAAATTGAGGTTATCTTCAAAACTGTTACACCTACGAATAAAAGTCATGAAATCTTTTTTGTAGGAAATGTTCTAAGCTACAAATTTGATTACTAGTATTTTTTTCTGTAAACGTGACCGTTAATGAGATATTCACAAAAAACCGATTTTGATGACCTTTGACCCCGCGTAGTTCTTTTAGCGGCACTCGGATCAATGGGGGACTTTTGACATTTTGTTTAGAACCGCAATAGAAAGGTTCATGCCAAAATTCAGCTTTCCTCTAATTTTTCCGAAGTTGAGCCGTTTATTTGTCTAATTGCACTGAACTAAAAATAAAATATTAAAATAAACATCTTCTTTCTTAGGGGAGAGTTTAGAGGTGGTTAGTTGGTGGTGGTTTTCAACGGGAGGGCGCTTAATTAACATGTACCAAAATAACAATTAAATGAAAAACTAATCCATCATTATTAAATTGGTCTGTGTTGTGGTTCGATTATTTCAACACCTAAAACTAATGCCCAAATTACGACGTATCTGGTGAGTTTGAATCCTAGAGTGAGTAGGATTCGTTTTTTCCAATGATTACTTTGAGTAGAACAGTAAAGAGACTGTTCCTCTGTCCTTTAATAATCCTTGTAGCAATTTGGAAACCCCTTTTCGCTACTATAAATAATTGTATTACTAGCACCTTGTAGTAATGTGGAAGTTCCTTTTCGATGGCTACGTCGGGCCACAATGATATCCAAATTATCTATTTTAAATGTTCATTATTATATTTATTAAACTAATCCGTTTATTAGTAATATTAAATTGAAAATCCTTTTAATTAAAATAATAAATAAAATAATGTGTATAAATTTTATCACATTATATAAAATAATGTGTTAAAACATAAAATCGGAAGGAAATGTCATAGAAAGCGTAGACAATTTCATATATCTGGGACACAAAATAAGTAAAGAAGGCGAAGGAAAGGAAATAGAAAGAATTGCATTTTCTTGGAATACTTACAACAAATGCAGCCACCTATTTAGAGCAGACCTAGATACAAAGAAAAAAAACAAAATTATGGAAAAGCTGTGTCCTCCCAGTCATGATATACGCCTGCGAAACCAGGACTCTCCCTAGAAAATCTATTCATAAATTAAGAGTATGTCAAAGGTGTATGGAAAGAAGAATGCTGTATGTGTGTAAGAAAGAGAGAGAACTGGTTTAGAAGACATAGCATCAACCATCAATAAAAAGAAAATGGAACAAAATTATAAATGGCTGTAAAATTATAGACTGCCTGCATCCCTATGTGTTTAACCATTCCTTATCTGCTTCATCCCACACCCACTTCTTAATGGCTGATATTACCTGACCTCTCGACCAGTCAACAACAGGTTCCGATCCACAGAAAGGAATAGAGGCTCCTATTTTGCTACTTCATCTTCTTTCTCGTTCCCTGGGATCCCTTGGTGTCCTGGGACCCATAGCAGTGTTACCCTCTTACTCTCTGCCAGCATCTCTAGTGTCTCCTGACACTCCCTCACCAGTGCAGAGGTTGCACTAGGAGCATCGAGAGCGTATAGTGCCGCTTGGCTATCCGAGCATATAGCTATAGACTTAACTGTTGTATCCACCACCTCAGGCTGTCTTGCCACCTCTAGGATGGCGTAGATCTCCGCCTGAAAGACGGTGGTGAGTGAGCGTAACGGGAAACTCTCTTGGGTGCCGGACTTTTCCAAGAACAGTCCCGCTCCCGACATTACGGCTTCATTCTTAGAGCCATCCGTGTATGCCACTAGAGTCTCCTTATCGAATTCTATCTCTTCTTGTTCCCATCTGGCTCTTGATGGTATTTCTACCTTATACTTCCTTTTAAGTTTTAACCTATGTTCCCTACCTGGCACTCTGATCGCAGTATAAGGGATCTTTGACTCATCAGCTACCCTTTCGATTTCCATGTGTCCGGTAAGTAAGTTCCTTTCCCTAGCCATTGCCCGTTGTCTCTGAGCCTGACAAATGATGCAATGGCCACTCCTTCAATCCATATCCTAAGTGGGGGATGCCTACAAGAGCTTCCAAGGCGGCTGTAGGTGTCTTCCTCATTACGCCTGTTATGCTCCTACAAGCTAACCTCTGAAGTTTGTCGAGCCTCTTGGCCGAGCTGGCTGTTCTTAATCTTGGCCACCAGATCAGAGCCCCATATTGGATCTTTGGTCTGATTGCCTCTGTATACAGCTCCCAGTGTATGTATGTATGTGTGTAAGCGTATGTATGTGTGTGAATGTACATGAAAAATAAAATTATTATTTTAAATCTAATTATAATCATTATTAACACTGGGAGACAGACAGAGAAAAATAGACTCCAGCGCCGGGATCCAGGGCGCTGGAGTCTATTTTTCTCTGTCTGTCTCCCAGTGTTAATAATGATTATAATTAGATTTAAAATAATAATTTTATTTTTCATGTACATTCACACACATACATACGCTTACACACATACATACATACACTTGCAGCTGTATACAGAGGCAATCAGACCAAAGATCCAATATGGGGCTCTGATCTGGTGGCCAAGATTAAGAACAGCCAGCTCGGCCAAGAGGCTCGACAAACTTCAGAGGTTAGCTTGTAGGAGCATAACAGGCGTAATGAGGAAGACACCTACAGCCGCCTTAGAGGCTCTTGTAGGCATCCCCCACTTAGGATATGGATTGAAGGAGTGGCCATTGCATCATTTGTCAGGCTCAGAGACAACGGGCAATGGCTAGGGAAAGGAACTTACTTACCGGACACATGGAAATCGAAAGGGTAGCTGATGAGTCAAAGATCCCTTATACTGCGATCAGAGTGCCAGGTAGGGAACATAGGTTAAAACTTAAAAGGAAGTATAAGGTAGAAATACCATCAAGAGCCAGATGGGAACAAGAAGAGATAGAATTCGATAAGGAGACTCTAGTGGCATACACGGATGGCTCTAAGAATGAAGCCGTAATGTCGGGAGCGGGACTGTTCTTGGAAAAGTCCGGCACCCAAGAGAGTTTCCCGTTACGCTCACTCACCACCGTCTTTCAGGCGGAGATCTACGCCATCCTAGAGGTGGCAAGACAGCCTGAGGTGGTGGATACAACAGTTAAGTCTATAGCTATATGCTCGGATAGCCAAGCGGCACTATACGCTCTCGATGCTCCTAGTGCAACCTCTGCACTGGTGAGGGAGTGTCAGGAGACACTAGAGATGCTGGCAGAGAGTAAGAGGGTAACACTGCTATGGGTCCCAGGACACCAAGGGATCCCAGGGAACGAGAAAGAAGATGAAGTAGCAAAATAGGAGCCTCTATTCCTTTCTGTGGATCGGAACCTGTTGTTGACTGGTCGAGAGGTCAGGTAATATCAGCCATTAAGAAGTGGGTGTGGGATGAAGCAGATAAGGAATGGTTAAACACATAGGGATGCAGGCAGTCTATAATTTTACAGCCATTTATAATTTTGTTCCATTTTCTTTTTATTGATGGTTGATGCTATGTCTTCTAAACCAGTTCTCTCTCTTTCTTACACACATACAGCATTCTTCTTTCCATACACCTTTGACATACTCTTAATTTATGAATAGATTTTCTAGGGAGAGTCCTGGTTTCGCAGGCGTATATCATGACTGGGAGGACACAGCTTTTCCATAATTTTGTTTTTTTTCTTTGTATCTAGGTCTGCTCTAAATAGGTGGCTGCATTTGTTGTAAGTATTCCAAGAAAATGCAATTCTTTCTATTTCCTTTCCTTCGCCTTCTTTACTTATTTTGTGTCCCAGATATATGAAATTGTCTACGCTTTCTATGACATTTCCTTCCGATTTTATGTTTTAACACATTATTTTATATAATGTGATAAAATTTATACACATTATTTTATTTATTATTTTAATTAAAAGGATTTTCAATTTAATATTACTAATAAACGGATTAGTTTAATAAATATAATAATGAACATTTAAAATAGATAATTTGGATATCATTGTGGCCCGACGTAGCCATCGAAAAGGAACTTCCACATTACTACAAGGTGCTAGTAATACAATTATTTATAGTAGCGAAAAGGGGTTTCCAAATTGCTACAAGGATTATTAAAGGACAGAGGAACAGTCTCTTTACTGTTCTACTCAAAGTAATCATTGGAAAAAACGAATCCTACTCACTCTAGGATTCAAACTCACCAGATACGTCGTAATTTGGGCATTAGTTTTAGGTGTTGAAATAATCGAACCACAACACAGACCAATTTAATAATGATGGATTAGTTTTTCATTTAATTGTTATTTTGGTACATGTTAATTAAGCGCCCTCCCGTTGAAAACCACCACCAACTAACCACCTCTAAACTC
Organism: Gerris buenoi; assembly: GCA_001010745.2. NCBI lineage: Eukaryota > Metazoa > Arthropoda > Insecta > Hemiptera > Gerridae > Gerris > Gerris buenoi. The sequence continues at coordinate 11,321 of KZ652076.1, forward strand.
TCCCCTAAGAAAGAAGATGTTTATTTTAATATTTTATTTTTAGTTCAGTGCAATTAGACAAATAAACGGCTCAACTTCGGAAAAATTAGAGGAAAGCTGAATTTTGGCATGAACCTTTCTATTGCGGTTCTAAACAAAATGTCAAAAGTCCCCCATTGATCCGAGTGCCGCTAAAAGAACTACGCGGGGTCAAAGGTCATCAAAATCGGTTTTTTGTGAATATCTCATTAACGGTCACGTTTACAGAAAAAAATACTAGTAATCAAATTTGTAGCTTAGAACATTTCCTACAAAAAAGATTTCATGACTTTTATTCGTAGGTGTAACAGTTTTGAAGATAACCTCAATTTACCTTCTTATTTATCATGAAAAATGCGCTCCTTTCCACACTCCCTTAGGCTCTATTCAGACACGAGTGGCGTGGGTCTGGAGTGGGGCTGGTTTGTGCCACCTCTATATGCTAACCTATGGCCCAATGTACACTGCTATGGCGTGGTAGAGGGTGGCAAGTGGTGCCTCCACCACGTCACTACTACGCCACTCGTGACTTGGCTAAGTGACAAAGTGGCAAATGTTTTGATAAGTCACGAATGGCGTCAGAGTGGCATGGCGGAAGCGTCACTTTCCACCCTCTACCACGTCATACCAGTGTATATTGAGCCATAAGTTATCATAGAGGGGGCACAAACCAGTGCTACGCCAGACCCACGCCACTCGAGTGTAAATTGAAAAAGGTGGTGTGAAAAGGAGCGCATGTTTCATGATAAATAAGAAGGTAAATTGAGGTTATCTCCAAAACCGTTACACCTACGAATAAAAGTCATGAAATCTTTTTTGTAGGAAATGTTCTAAGCTACAAATTTGATTACTAGTATTTTTTCTGTAAACGTGACCGTTAATGAGATATTCACAAAAAACCGATTTTGATGACCTTTGACCCCGCATAGTTCTTTTAGCGGCACTCGGATCAATGGGGACTTTTGACATTTTGTTTAGAACCGCAATATCAAGGTTCATGCCAAAATTCAGCTTTCCCCTAATTTTTCCGAAGTGCAATGTCTAATTGCACTGGACTATTTAGAATTTAAAAAAAATTAAATTATCTTTTAATAATAATGAAAATATTTAATTATATTATTAAATAACGATGTATATAATGTGATTAGTCCTTTAATTTTTACTTCTAACAACCTTCCCTTTGAAAGGAGATGTTTATTTTACTATTTTATTTTAGAATTTAAAAAAAATTAAATTATCTTTTAATTAAAATGAAAATATTTAATTATATTATTAAATAACGATGTATAGATAATGTGATTAGTCCTTTAATTTTTTTTTGTTGGGGTTGATTTTAATTTTTTTTTTTTTTTCAAAAAACATTTAGTTATATAGGTATATTAGGGGATTGATTGTGGGGTAAAAGCGAGGGGGCATGCGCAGTATAGGTGCCTCCCCGAGTTGTGGGGGCAACTCAGGGGGTGGTAGGGTATCCCCCCTGCGGTGTATGGAAGGGGGAAACACTAGTAGTGAGTACTCACGCTCTGGAAACAAGGGGGCAGAGAGACACAGTCTGGACCCCCCACAATAATATCTGCCCCCCTCTTACCCCCACGGAATTTAGATGGTATCAAAAAATATCCAGCCCCCACTATCTACTCTCTGGGTTCACCCTCTCACTACGAGATTCTGCTATGGACGATAATCAAATAGCTGCCAGACGTCGTGCTGCACGCAAAACATAAACAAAAGGTAAATATCAACAAAAACTTACTTGTTTCACGTATCCAACGACTTGTTTTTATAAAACTTTGCATTAATATACATTTCTTATGTCAAATATAGAATCGGGATAAAGTAATTTAACGAAAAACATGAACTAAAGAATAAAATAAACTGTTATACTCGAAAAATATCTTCTTTTTTTTAAATGACCATTAATGTATGATAGTGATATCAATATACATAAATGATCATATTATTGGGTATGAGCTCAGTTATATATTGACCTATGTGTATGTTAGAAATGTATATAAAAATGATTAAACTTTAAGTGATTTATTTTAAATACAAATAAATTGAAGAGACCTAACTATAGTTTGCAATTTATTTAACTTTTTATTAAGCTGGTACATTCATGTGTACGAAATTTAATGTAATTTTATAAAAAGAATGAATATAAAAAAATTCAAACATAAAAACATAATCTTATTAAAATAAAAATTTAAATATAAATGATATTACCTATGTTTCATGAGGTATTATAGATTTATTTGTATTTAAAATGGTTTAAAAATATAAAGGTATACTTAATTGTCAGTGCTTTTATGAATATTTGTTGAATTTTATTTAAAAATATAAAGAATTTTGATATTGTGAACATTATATGAGCTGGTATAAACAAACTAGTTAAAAACAAATCACAAAAGTATGTGTTATGATATTATTAATAGATGTTTTATGTTATTATTAATAAAAATGTTGGTGAAAATCGAAAACTATGAGAAGTAGCACAAATTGAGTTTAATATTATTTAATAAAAATATTTATTAACTTCATAGACATAAAATGTAAGCAGAAAACGTTTTTATGTTGTATAATTAGAACAACTGTTGATCAAATACTACCAACATAACAAAAGCTTAAGAACAACATAAATACTAGAATGTAAAACTATAAAAGGTTATAAATACAAATTTGTTGAATAAGGTCAAACAATTACTAATTCTATGACAATTTAAAAGTAATTACATCATCCAAAAGTTTTTTCGTATCTTAAAACTTTTGCTAAATAGTTACAACATTATAGAAGCTTACAATAACATAGATACTCAAATGTTGAAGCCTTTAAAGAGTTAAAAACATTGAAATTTTGAATAAAAAGTGTACAATTACCTGTTTACAATTTATAAGTTATGATATGCGAAAATATTTTTATTTTGTTATGATATACTATATCAACATTTTATTTTATCTAAGATGAGGTTGGTAAATATTACAAATGTTATTTCAAATACAAACAATAAATAAAACAACTATCAGGAACAAAAGAAAAATTTACAATAAAAAGGTATGATTTTGTATAAGTTACTAAATTTCAGTAAAACGAAAGCTATAATGATTTTAAGTGGCATTTATCATTGACATGGAAGGGGAACCTTGAAAAGTCTTAATATGCTAGCCTAATACTCAATAAAGCATAGTAAAACTCAATAAATTTGAAACAAGATGGAATCAAAAAAATATCATGAAAAAGGCTTTTATCAGGCAAACGGTAACATTTCCAACTCTAAAAATACTCAAGTTCCACTATCTTAACAATAAAAATCAATATCATTTATCATATGAGGTAAATATGATACCTGTCATCAAAATACTTAAGTTCCATTATCTCAAGTATAAACAATATGATACTAATATGATTCTTATAATAAAAGTATTAAAGCGCTTAAACATACTATATTATAGTATGGTTTAACTTTAAACCACTGTAATAATCTCCACAGTACCATAATATGGTAAAGTAGAGTACCATATTATGATCTATTTTAAGTGAACTGAAAATGATAATGAAGAAAACTAATAATCAGCAAACAATTAGTTGATTGTAAAACAGAACTAAACAAACTTGCAATACATACATTCAACTAAAAATATAAGTTAGTGTTTTAATTTAAGCATTCAATCTTACACTTTAAGTTAAAAGTCTAAAATATTTTGGTCGACATAATTAATCGAGTTTTATTCCCTATGAGGAAGATCGACCTAAATCGATTAATACGTTATAATCTATTAATAATTTTGCACAAAAACAAATATTTTTAAAAGTTAAAATATTTGTCTTAAAAATGTCAGATTTTTTAAAAGAAACAATAAAATTAAACAATGTTCTAATTTATTACATGGAATAAAAGGAGGCTATCATAAAAGAATGTCATCAGTGAAAGAAAACTTTACAAAAAGATTTCCGACTTTGACTCAACTTACCTTGACTCAAAGTAAGCTGAAAGAATAGAGTGTAAAAGGAACAAAGCCAATCAACAACTTGTTAAAACCCTTTTACTTCCTATTTAAGTTTCCAATAAAGTTAGACCATTTAACTTTGAAAACTAATTTCGATAACGAGATGCACCATTAAGATAAAATCTTGATGAATCCGATACTCTAATTTGACGAAAAATAATGGTTAGGAAACCACTAAAGTCTAGATAAGGTACCAGTTTAATAGTAAGATTCGAGTAAGCGTTTAAATGAAGCATCTCGTTCTAACGGTATAAGTAATCAATTTTCAAGTTCTTATTAAGTTTGAAGTAGATGTTAATGGAGTCTGCTGATACTTGATCTGAAGCCAATCCATTAAGCGACTTATGTCAAGAGACGTTTAACTTGTCTCTAGTAAATCAAGTATAAAGAAACATTAATCAGAAGGTCACTGGGTGTCCTGTCCAGCCATGTGTCCCTTACCAGACTCCTCAGGTAGATTAAGATCTATCTTCACTTAGCTTCGTCTCGAGTTCAATCCACTTCAACAGACTGGGGTCGATTAATCTTGTTTCGAATTGGCCGCATCCTTTTAGTAATAGCAATAGAGAAAGTAAAGTTAAATGGACCGGGCGATTCTCACGGCTCGTTATTCTCTTACGACTCGTATCGAAAGCTAGTATTGAGTATTGGCTTACTTTAAATATTTTATTACAGCACCGCTGTTGTATCTTTATTAAGCTTCCAAGATTTCAAATAATGAAATTCAAGTTTTATACCTTTAAAGTTTGATTCTTTGGCTCATCAGATCCACAAGTTCCGAGTTGATTTTAAATTGAGAAATAATTTGCTTTCCAATCATTATTAGGGTAATTTTGTACATAATTTCTAAAAATTAATACTATGAGTATTATGGTAATTAGTACGTTCTGCCCCCTGGATATGGATTCAATGATACTCATTTTTTTCCAGGATATAGAGTACAAAAAAAGTGTCTGACTAACATCAAGCTAGAATTTTGTATACAAGTAAATGTTTTAGTGCCTTTAAAAAATATATGGTTGGCTAAGATCGTCTGCAGGACATAGCTTGACATTAGACACTTGAAAAATTAATCCGATGGAGAGGAGCCATTTCCAACCGTTTTTGGTGGACAATGTGATTTTTATGATCCAAAGTACGATCTTAGTTATTAGACCAAAAACCACGTTGATGATAGTTTGTCCCTTGACAGGGGAACACCTTGAATAGAGTAATATTTGACTAACTAACCTATTAAGAGACAAACTACCATCATCTTGATTATTGGTCTACTAACCAAGATCGTACTTAGAATCATGAAAATAAAATTGTCCACCAAAAAAGGCGGGACATGGCTGCTCTCCACCGTTTTATTTTTTTAAAATGCCTACTGCCAAGCTATGTCCCGCAGACGAACTTAGCCGACCATATATTCTTAAATGCACCAAAACATTCACTTATACACAAAATTCTAGCTTGATGTTAGTCAGACACTTTTTTGCACGCAATCTCCTGGACTATTTTACATTGCGTCTTTACGCTAACCCTCTCCTAACCAACCACTGATAGTTTCAAATCTTACATTTATTTTGAAGGTGAGAAGCGGACTTTAATGGGAGCTAATATCAAGGGGGACTCTTTATATATCGCCTGTTAAACTCTGCTCGTCAGAAGAGTTGAGGCTACTAGGAATATTGTTAAATATCATATTGTGGCAGGAGAAGCTCGGACATCAGGGTATAAAACAAACATTTTTTTAACCATAGAAAGATAAAATTTATAAAAACAAGATTTCCTTCGGTACTCTTTTACCAGAAATGAATGAAAGTAGTAACAAGAGGCGCCCCCATACGCCTCTTTAGTTTGTTACCCACTTCTAAGGTACTTTGGGACAAAAGAAGATCACACTTTGTTATATTATATAATTTTAAAGTAAAAAAGGTGGCTAACAAAATAAAAGAGTTCCATTTTTTCTATGAGGTTTGTGTAATACGGAAATAATCTAGAAGTGCTTCTGCTGACATTAATGAAACCGGAACTTGTTGCGTTGCTCTTTTAGTTTAAAAAGAAGAAAGTAACTCTAAGCAATGAAAGCAGAAATTACATCTTTAACAAACCGTTAGGGAATGGAATGTTCGGCAGACTGCAAAATCTAATCCAGCGTTAGGAGTTCCTCTACTGAAAAACACAATTGACGAGTCTTCAAAGGAAGCTGTTGAGAAAGAGTCTCTAGAGTATTTGGTTGTTTTAATGAGTAATTGTCTATGTATTAATTTGAAACTTGTTCTTTGAACATTTAATTAAAATACAGTGTGGGTGAGACGTATCGTTTATGAAATATATCCGTGCAGTATATTTTTTCGGCACTTTTTTTACTTTAGCACCCCCCTTGGTTCTAAACAGTTGACTGCCCTACAAAAGTCTCAAAGGTTTGTGTGTTTGTCTCCACAAGACATTGAGACTCCTGGGGCAGTTTACTATTCCTTTATCTTAATAGTTGATTAGAATAAGGGATATGGCCACAATTATATACACAAGTGAGATATTCCTTTGTCCCATGGAACATTGGAATAAATATCCCTTCGTGTTAATTCTAATTTAGACTAAGAAGTATATTATGCTACTCTGTATATGTTCCTTTGTCACAATTAACTAACAAAGGGATAATAAGGGGGTGCTGATAAGGGGGTGCTAAAATAAAGTAAGGGGACTGGCTAGTTTGTTTATTTTACCACCCTTCTTAAGGTCATCAGCAGTGCCGAATGTGGAAGAAGTAGAGTTACATTATATTAATGAAAAGTTAATGATTCAGTCCAACATCATGCCGGAGATCAAGTAAAGACTCCAATTTAAAATAAAGAAATTTACCAGTTAGTTGGAGAGACAATGTGTATTATTGATTAAGATGACCTTCATAGGCGCTCCCATATGTACAATGAAATCAGATGGTACATTTGAGCCTCTTTTTCAACTCGAGCACTGACTCTTAGTCTTTCAGCGGCATTTAAAAATACCCCTTACATAGGTAGAACATGAAAAGGAACTTGTCTCAAAAAAATAAATACAAAACTATCTCAAGCTTACACCAGAAGTAAGTTTTCCAATTGCTGTTATCATAAATTTAATTTAATTGAATAAAAAAAAAAAAAATCACACATGTGTTAAACGGCACGTGTGACCCTCAAATATTTTCGTGTGAACTTGTACAAATAGGAAAACCAGTAGACTTAGGTCTAAATTGACATTTTCAATCTCAAATATAGTCAAACGATGAAAAGCATTTGGTAAAAGTTAAAAATGAGGAAAAGCGTATTTTTTAAATAAAAGAGGAACGAGAGGATGTGAAAATCAACCAAACGGTGAAATTAAGTGTACTTAAAATAAAGCCTTATGTAAACCAGAAAGAAGGGTTGGGGTCGATTAAAAACACACCAATTAAAGAAATCTAATCAATCCACTTGATAAAATTCAATTCTCCTAATGAAAATTCAATCAAATCGACTATTTTCCTTCAAGCTGATCTTAAATAACAGAACACATTAGTCTTACAATCCATATATATGTATAAAATGATAAAAGTTTTTAAAACCATTTGCAAAAGCGTAAACGAGATCCATAACTATAATTAGTAGTGGGTCATTTTCAAATAAAATGTACCTTTAGGGAAATCAATTTGGCTACTTTATAGAAAATTAAAATACGCTTTAGACATGATAATATTAATTATTCTGACACATCAGGGACTTAGCATGACATTTTCATTCAAGAACAGTCAGTTTTCAAATTCATTTACATATATATGAAGATATATACATAAAAAATCACATATTTGTCATAATGAATGTTACTATCATAATAACCGTATTTTTTTAGATTTTGTTTCTCTGTTTTTATAAAACGACACTAAATTGTATATATGACGTAAATATTATTTTCCATCCCACCAGAATATTTTTTAGACCTAAAATATTTGCAATTTTTTTAAAAAAAGTAATGAGTGTTACATTTATTATCTTTTAATGTTTCCTCAAAGCTTCAAAAATGTGAAGGATACATTTTCAGTGCATTGTAATGAAAGTTTTTATTATAAAGAAGAAGAAAAATAATTTTTTCCGTGGTAGGCTGTGAAATAGTAACTTTAGAGCCTAAAAAACAAAGCTAAAATCAATTTTTTCATTACGTGGACTTAAAAAAACTTTTTTCCGTGGTAGGCTGTGAAATAGTAACTTTAGAGCCTAAAAAACAAAGCTAAAATCAATTTTTTCATTACGTGGACTTAAAAATCTTTTTATTACTCCTGGCAGTAAAGAATTTTTTTTTTTACATCCTAGGACGAAAAAAAAATTTTCTTTACTGCCAGCAGTTATCAAAACTTCCGTATTAGCGCTGCAATCTTAGTGGATAGGCTTCTTAGTACGATTGAATTCCGCTAGATCTCAATGCGTTTTATTTATCTTTTCTGTAGTGTAACCTCTTTTTAAGGTTTCTTTTTTTAAAATTTTAAGTTTGAACTAATATTCTTATTATTATATTGATTATTGATTAATATTTAATGTTTTTTCATTGTCTGCTACCTCGGAAAAAATAGCATATGCTACACGACTGTGAAGTGTTTTTTCTTTACCTTGCCAATATTTCCTGTCTCGCTTCGCTCGACAATAAATGTAATTGCCGCGGTAAAGAAATAACTCACTTCACAGCCTAGTAACATAATATACTATTTCTTTATTAAAACAATTGTTGGAGATGGCTACCCATAAGTTTTTTTTTTTTATTCCAGTAACACTCACTACATTATGGTAACACTCATTACACATTTATATATTGGACCTAAAAAAAAAATTAAAATTTAGCACAAACTTTAAACATTAAACTTTTATTTACAATTTATTTTTACATGCGGCAAATTTATTTTTTGTAACAACATTAAACTCATTTTTTTTTTTAAATTTTAGAATATACAGTATTGTAGAATAAACAGTATTGTAACACTCATTACAGGTAACACTCATTACATTTTTAACTTTAAAAAATCATTCCTCAGAAACTATGTTCCTTAATTAAACCAATTCAATGTGTACTGATTATATTAATTAATAACTACTAAATCATATTAATAAATGTTGATTACAACTACAAAAATGCTAGTAACACTCATTAAAATGAATAAAAATACGCACCATTTTTTTTAGTGAAATATTAATTGTAGAGAAGAATAAAGTACTATCAATCCAAAAAGTCGTTTATTACTGAGTTAAATGTCTTCTTAATATATAAACAAACCTTAATACCTTCTTCTTTCTTTCATACTCACCCTCTAATTCTACCAACTCTTATCAGTTACACTCATTACTCATTACTAAACCCTTTTCGTTTAAAATATATTAAATATATTTGTTTCGTTTTGTACTAAAGTTTTATTTTTTCCTATCCCATTTATATAAACTTCATATTTTATTTGTTAAAAAAA
>KZ652076.1:29351-48557 GCA_001010745.2 Gerris buenoi
TTTTTTTTTTTTTTTTTAACTATTTATTCAATCACAACTACAAAAATTAATTGTATTAAGTGACTTTTGTCGTACAGAGAGTAATAATAATATCATAATTATAAAATGATAAATATACAAAAATATAATAATAATAATAATAATAATAATAATATAGATAATAAAATATTAGAAGATAAATAAATAAGTTTCACAGAGTCACTGATAAGGAGAGGCCATCCACTGATGGTACTCCCATCACGTGCCCTTAAAACTTTAAAACGAGAAAAACATCCCTTTTCTTAGTGCGTGAAATCAAGTTATTCATTAAGAAAATCCCTTAGTTTAATGCTTGGTAAAAATTTGGTTATGAAATTAATTTAATTTTTTTCAATTGGGTTATAAATATAATTTATATGAGCGACCCACTTAAAAAAAAGAGAACATACGAAATCATATTGGGAATTTTTCATATTAGTGTTTCAAATGTCAACACTAACAAAGCCTTTTGGGAGACAACGCTCCAAGAAAACAACTGATGTTAAAGTCATAAAAAGGAAACATAGGACTCACGTACACATTACACATCTTAAGACGCAATATAGGGCAATTTCAACAAACAATAAAATTAGGAGATGTTGGCAATTGCCAATTACATGAAAGTTAAATCAACTTACTGGACTTGCATGGTCGGCATTTGTTTACTCCACAAAGTTTACTTGTTGACTTGTATTAATAAAATAGTTTAGTTTGCGTTTTGATCTAAAAGTATGATTTATTATTTAATAAGGAAGCCCTGATTTTCCAAGGAAGTGAAAACGTGCTCTAGTGGATGGATATCTGCACACTGTGGGCTTGATTGAAATGAAAGAGCCGATCAACTGGCCAAAGACAGCCAACAAGCAAAGAGCAGCCAGACAGACCTAACTTGATTGAAATGAAAGAGCCGATCAACTGGCCAAAGACAGCCAACAAGCAAAGAGCAGCCAGACAGACCTAACTTGATTGAAATGAAAGAGCCGATCAACTGGCCAAAGACAGCCAACAAGCAAAGAGCAGCCAGACAGACCTAACTTGATTGAAATGAAAGAGCCGATCAACTGGCCAAAGACAGCCAACAAGCAAAGAGCAGCCAGACAGACCTAACTTGATTGAAATGAAAGAGCCGATCAACTGGCCAAAGACAGCCAACAAGCAAAGAGCAGCCAGACAGACCTAACTTGATTGAAATGAAAGAGCCGATCAACTGGCCAAAGACAGCCAACAAGCAAAGAGCAGCCAGACAGACCTAACTTGATTGAAATGAAAGAGCCGATCAACNAAATTAAAAATAAAATTTCAAATTATGTAAAATAAATTTAAATAAAACAGGTAATTTAATTTTGAATAATCTAGAACTATCTAACCGTAATATAAATGCAAAATACAGTCGAAAGATCTTTTCAGTTTTCCAACTATTTTCAATTACAAATATGAATAACACAAATGCTAAGTGAAGAAAACGGTGTAAACATGAAATAAAGTAAGATTAAATCATACCGAGCTGTTTATTACGAGTCTACCCGCGGAAGCCTACGCACCATAAATGTTATGTTTGTTGTACGTTTCTTATTGTTCCTTTCATCAGTTCCTTTTTTGTTTACTACCAGTTTACTTTTTGTACTTACTAACAACCGTTATCTTTACTCAGTCTATACATAATTGCCATTGACAATTATAGATTCTTTTAAATAGAACCATCTGGGTCAATCCACGCGAAGTGGTCCAAAAATAAAATAGTTGGTTGCTCGACCATTTTAGAAAAAATTTATATTTTCCCTGTTTTTTCCCTCATATTTAAGGTGTTCAAAACGATGCTTAAAAATTTTTTATCTTAAACCGTTTAGGTATGGTGGCNCTTGATTGAAATGAAAGAGCCGATCAACTGGCCAAAGACAGCCAACAAGCAAAGAGCAGCCAGACAGACCTAACTTGATTGAAATGAAAGAGCCGATCAACTGGCCAAAGACAGCCAACAAGCAAAGAGCAGCCAGACAGACCTAACTTGATTGAAATGAAAGAGCCGATCAACTGGCCAAAGACAGCCAACAAGCAAAGAGCAGCCAGACAGACCTAACTTGATTGAAATGAAAGAGCCGATCAACTGGCCAAAGACAGCCAACAAGCAAAGAGCAGCCAGACAGACCTAACTTGATTGAAATGAAAGAGCCGATCAACTGGCCAAAGACAGCCAACAAGCAAAGAGCAGCCAGACAGACCTAACTTGATTGAAATGAAAGAGCCGATCAACTGGCCAAAGACAGCCAACAAGCAAAGAGCAGCCAGACAGACCTAACTTGATTGAAATGAAAGAGCCGATCAACTGGCCAAAGACAGCCAACAAGCAAAGAGCAGCCAGACAGACCTAACTTGATTGAAATGAAAGAGCCGATCAACTGGCCAAAGACAGCCAACAAGCAAAGAGCAGCCAGACAGACCTAACTTGATTGAAATGAAAGAGCCGATCAACTGGCCAAAGACAGCCAACAAGCAAAGAGCAGCCAGACAGACCTAACTTGATTGAAATGAAAGAGCCGATCAACTGGCCAAAGACAGCCAACAAGCAAAGAGCAGCCAGACAGACCTAACTTGATTGAAATGAAAGAGCCGATCAACTGGCCAAAGACAGCCAACAAGCAAAGAGCAGCCAGACAGACCTAACTTGATTGAAATGAAAGAGCCGATCAACTGGCCAAAGACAGCCAACAAGCAAAGAGCAGCCAGACAGACCTAACTTGATTGAAATGAAAGAGCCGATCAACTGGCCAAAGACAGCCAACAAGCAAAGAGCAGCCAGACAGACCTAACTTGATTGAAATGAAAGAGCCGATCAACTGGCCAAAGACAGCCAACAAGCAAAGAGCAGCCAGACAGACCTAACTTGATTGAAATGAAAGAGCCGATCAACTGGCCAAAGACAGCCAACAAGCAAAGAGCAGCCAGACAGACCTAACTTGATTGAAATGAAAGAGCCGATCAACTGGCCAAAGACAGCCAACAAGCAAAGAGCAGCCAGACAGACCTAACTTGATTGAAATGAAAGAGCCGATCAACTGGCCAAAGACAGCCAACAAGCAAAGAGCAGCCAGACAGACCTAACTTGATTGAAATGAAAGAGCCGATCAACTGGCCAAAGACAGCCAACAAGCAAAGAGCAGCCAGACAGACCTAACTTGATTGAAATGAAAGAGCCGATCAACTGGCCAAAGACAGCCAACAAGCAAAGAGCAGCCAGACAGACCTAACTTGATTGAAATGAAAGAGCCGATCAACTGGCCAAAGACAGCCAACAAGCAAAGAGCAGCCAGACAGACCTAACTTGATTGAAATGAAAGAGCCGATCAACTGGCCAAAGACAGCCAACAAGCAAAGAGCAGCCAGACAGACCTAACTTGATTGAAATGAAAGAGCCGATCAACTGGCCAAAGACAGCCAACAAGCAAAGAGCAGCCAGACAGACCTAACTTGATTGAAATGAAAGAGCCGATCAACTGGCCAAAGACAGCCAACAAGCAAAGAGCAGCCAGACAGACCTAACTTGATTGAAATGAAAGAGCCGATCAACTGGCCAAAGACAGCCAACAAGCAAAGAGCAGCCAGACAGACCTAACTTGATTGAAATGAAAGAGCCGATCAACTGGCCAAAGACAGCCAACAAGCAAAGAGCAGCCAGACAGACCTAACTTGATTGAAATGAAAGAGCCGATCAACTGGCCAAAGACAGCCAACAAGCAAAGAGCAGCCAGACAGACCTAACTTGATTGAAATGAAAGAGCCGATCAACTGGCCAAAGACAGCCAACAAGCAAAGAGCAGCCAGACAGACCTAACTTGATTGAAATGAAAGAGCCGATCAACTGGCCAAAGACAGCCAACAAGCAAAGAGCAGCCAGACAGACCTAACTTGATTGAAATGAAAGAGCCGATCAACTGGCCAAAGACAGCCAACAAGCAAAGAGCAGCCAGACAGACCTAACTTGATTGAAATGAAAGAGCCGATCAACTGGCCAAAGACAGCCAACAAGCAAAGAGCAGCCAGACAGACCTAACTTGATTGAAATGAAAGAGCCGATCAACTGGCCAAAGACAGCCAACAAGCAAAGAGCAGCCAGACAGACCTAACTTGATTGAAATGAAAGAGCCGATCAACTGGCCAAAGACAGCCAACAAGCAAAGAGCAGCCAGACAGACCTAACTTGATTGAAATGAAAGAGCCGATCAACTGGCCAAAGACAGCCAACAAGCAAAGAGCAGCCAGACAGACCTAACTTGATTGAAATGAAAGAGCCGATCAACTGGCCAAAGACAGCCAACAAGCAAAGAGCAGCCAGACAGACCTAACTTGATTGAAATGAAAGAGCCGATCAACTGGCCAAAGACAGCCAACAAGCAAAGAGCAGCCAGACAGACCTAACTTGATTGAAATGAAAGAGCCGATCAACTGGCCAAAGACAGCCAACAAGCAAAGAGCAGCCAGACAGACCTAACTTGATTGAAATGAAAGAGCCGATCAACTGGCCAAAGACAGCCAACAAGCAAAGAGCAGCCAGACAGACCTAACTTGATTGAAATGAAAGAGCCGATCAACTGGCCAAAGACAGCCAACAAGCAAAGAGCAGCCAGACAGACCTAACTTGATTGAAATGAAAGAGCCGATCAACTGGCCAAAGACAGCCAACAAGCAAAGAGCAGCCAGACAGACCTAACTTGATTGAAATGAAAGAGCCGATCAACTGGCCAAAGACAGCCAACAAGCAAAGAGCAGCCAGACAGACCTAACTTGATTGAAATGAAAGAGCCGATCAACTGGCCAAAGACAGCCAACAAGCAAAGAGCAGCCAGACAGACCTAACTTGATTGAAATGAAAGAGCCGATCAACTGGCCAAAGACAGCCAACAAGCAAAGAGCAGCCAGACAGACCTAACTTGATTGAAATGAAAGAGCCGATCAACTGGCCAAAGACAGCCAACAAGCAAAGAGCAGCCAGACAGACCTAACTTGATTGAAATGAAAGAGCCGATCAACTGGCCAAAGACAGCCAACAAGCAAAGAGCAGCCAGACAGACCTAACTTGATTGAAATGAAAGAGCCGATCAACTGGCCAAAGACAGCCAACAAGCAAAGAGCAGCCAGACAGACCTAACTTGATTGAAATGAAAGAGCCGATCAACTGGCCAAAGACAGCCAACAAGCAAAGAGCAGCCAGACAGACCTAACTTGATTGAAATGAAAGAGCCGATCAACTGGCCAAAGACAGCCAACAAGCAAAGAGCAGCCAGACAGACCTAACTTGATTGAAATGAAAGAGCCGATCAACTGGCCAAAGACAGCCAACAAGCAAAGAGCAGCCAGACAGACCTAACTTGTTTAAAACGTCAACAAAAATTATCCATAATGCAGTTATAAATAACAAAAGAAAAGTGGCGGTTGGAAACAGAAGGCAAGCAATTGCAAAGCCTCATTGCTTCATGGGCTTCATTGCTAGGCGAGAAAGGAAGAGTGCCGCCAGATCTGCCTAGAAGAGAAGCAGTAGCTCATTTTCGAATGAAAATTGGGCCTATCCACTTACACCTCTTAAAGGAGTCGTAGAATCTGCAACCCACTACGTCGACAAGGGGCCACGACATCCCTGCACTTTAATACATGCCAAGCACTAAAATAACTACTACGATAAAGGAATATTTAGTCTAATGTGCATTGGGACAAAGGAATATCACACTTTTATATACAAGATTTCTTTCTCCCAATGTAAATTAGACTAAACATCCCTTTTTCTTAATAGTTATTTAGTCAAAGTGGGTCAGATACGACATATTTACAAAGATGTACGTTAAACAAACAATAATTTAAGTGATATCTATGCTGAAAGCAATACGATGCATGAGAGAATTCGCCTTAGATGATTAAGGCATAGGTTAAAAAAAATTAAATAGGAAAACCCTTGACTTCTCATACCAAATATTAAACGAAATAAGTGTATATAAATTTAACTTTGTATACTTCAATGTACTTTCAACAGGTAGGCACAACAATTTTAAAGTTTCTAATTTTATAGAGTTACAAAATAAGTGTAGACCTACCATAAAATAATATAATATTTCATATAATATAACACAAAAAAACGCTTTAAAGCGAATAACAAACTTGTTGTAAGCTTTGACGTTAATGAGACAAAAATGGAAGGAAATTATGAAAAAGCTTCTATTTCGGGACTTATTAAGAAGAGCCGAAGCATTCAATATCAACTTTCCTTTCAAAAATAAAAATTTAAGATAAGGAAGGAAATTCTCTGAAATAAACTTTCCTTCCTTTTGATTGAAAACTTATATTTCTACTTTTTTCGAACAGAAAAAATACTTTCATGTGAAACTTTATTCTGAGTAAAACTTTTTAATAAGGCTGAATTTTCTTCCAGACTTTTCCCTAATCAAAAAAGTAAATTCTTTATCGATAGATATAAAAATTACAGAAAAACAAAAAGAAAAAAAAATGAAGAGAGGGAAAAATTAAGAATCTTTAGTTATCTAATGCACGTTTCCTCACTTAAAACTTAAAGATTTTTTTCTATTAGTGACAAGTTTTCACTGGAGTTTTTATTCTCATCTGAATGAAATGTAATATTAAGAAAAAGGTGAAGGGGAAGAAATTAAAAGTTTAATTGAATAGAAATCAAGTGAAAATTAAAGACAGATTCTTCGGATGTTTTACGGTCTTGAACTTTTTAATAATTAAAGCGAAGGAGAATTTACGCCTCGGGACCTTTTATCACCAGAGAAAATTCTAAATACATTAGAATTTCAATTCAATTGATTAAATTAAAAATACTAATTTTAAATAAATGATTTCTTAAAGTAATAATTTTATAATCAATCGGCCAAGAAAACTAGTTTCTTTACGTATTATTAAAACTGACTCCGAAGGAATTTAATATAAATAAACGGGAACATAATAACTTTCTAGACATCTTTTTATTGAAGATAAATATTATTAATTGTGAAGAAATATTTCTCAGACCGATAAAGATTAATAATGAATAGAATTCAAAGAATTTTTCTCCACGTAAAATAATAGTAGTTTATTTATAACAGCTGTATTAAAACAGCTTTTACGGACATTATAGTAGAATTATTTAAGTTGGTCTCAGACATAGTGTTTGACTCATCGTTCTCATGTTCATTATCTAGTTTTATCATAAATAATGGTCTTACAAAAGCCTAAAGCTGCTTTGATAAACCAAAAGATTTGTCTGATACAACTAGTACTAAACTTTCCATATTATAAGCACACAACATCGTCTAATGTCTTCCATTTGTTAGTTGTTTCCGGTTTTATTACTGAAAATGTTATCAAAATTTACCATAAAAATCCTCCTCGTTGGAGAAACGTTCCCTACCGACTCCCGAACTGATCTGGTTAGATTCATATGGACTACATTCTACAATTTTTTAATCAAAATAACTATAACTATGAGGGGGGATATCGACTGTGAATTAAATAGAAATTGAGAATAACCAGGATCAGTCAAATAACTTGCAGTGGGATATCAACTGTGAATTAAATAGAAGTTGAGGATAGCCAGAATCAGTCAAATAACTTTGAGGGGGATTTCAACTGTGAATTAAATAGAAATTCAGGATAGCCAGGATCAGTCAAATAACTTTGAGGGGGATATCAAATGTGAATCAAATAGAAATTCAGGATAGCCAGGATCAGTCAAATAACTTTGAAGGGGGTATAAACTGTGAATTAAATAGGAATTGAGGATAGCCTGGATCATAAAAAAAAATAAAAATTTTAGGTTTACCGACGTTTTGGAAAAATATATTTCCATCTTCTAGGTATAATATAAGAATGTTTTAGATTTACCAACGTTTAGGAAAATATATTTCCATCTTCTAGGTATAAACAAGATTGTCATGATATCATCGATCACTGTTGAAATAAGCTTGTGCTGGAATTTATCTTAGTCGCATGTCATAATATATTATGTATTACTGTTTGTATTAATTTAAATTTATATTAATTTTCCTTTTTCTTTTGTTTACAGGATTTCAAAAACTCACACAAAATAAACAAAAAAGGGAGTCAACAACAACAACGTTTTCGACCCTAAACTAAATAAAAAAATACAAAATTCGTCAACCTTAAAAAAGCGGACAAAAGGTGACAAAAAAATTGCTCAAAAAACAATTTCACACAATCATGGCAAATAAGCAAGTAGTTGCACTACTCACAAACCAGATGCAATGCAAAGTAAATATGCACTTAATTAAATTTGATAAAATATCGACACAATTAAATAGCATAAAGTAAATTACATTTTGCTTCTTTTTTAAAAAAAAAACTTCGCTTTCACAATGGACAGAAGTAGAAGAAAATAAAATTCTGTTGCACTTCAGCAAGTGAACAATCACAAAAGCAGTTTGTGAACAATTAAAAAAAATTGCTCAAAAAAAGGACAATAATTTTTTTTCCTCCATATTTTACACAATTTGTGTTTCGCAATAAAAGAAAGATAAGCATTACAATAATCGTACGTAAAATGGAGACTTGATGCCGATTTGTTGACATAATATCTTGGTTGAAAGAAAAGAAGCAGTAAGCTGCTGAAACAATGGACAAACCGCACATATCCAAGTTGCCGGAGATTTCACCATCCAATCCACTATTTTGGCAAATTACTCCGCCGAATTCAGCCTCGCCATGGTGAGTAAATAGGAATAAAGTAAATCTTTGACATATATTTTTATTTATACTGTAAATTGAAGAAATTATTACCCTCTGGTGGGCAAAAGGGTCTATTAGACCGCTATTGCACCAACTTTGACCTTTAGGATCGGTAACGTAAGTACCAAACAGGTGGCTCCATGAATTCTTAAGTTGTCCTGCACAGTCCTTTTCTCTCCCACTCGGCGTTTACCGAAAATTTTTGTCGTAACACATTGGCGGCTAACAGGCCGATATTTTTTAACTTATTGTCTCTAAAGATTTTATACCAATGTTTCTAAGCCGGTCTTTGACCAGACCGATTTGCCTAATAGTCTACCATTCTTGTGTTGGTCTGACATACGGATATGCCAGTTGTAATGTTATTATTATTTTTTAATACTAACTGTGTGTCATTATAAAATCAATTAAAATGATTTTATGAAGAAAATATTTTGTAAAAGTGAGAAAATAAGCCCATTAATTCTAGGATAGCGGTCCAATAAGAGGCAAATATAAATGAAAATAGATAAAACAATCCTTGCCCACCAGAGGATTAATCGGGAAAAAACTTCTATCTATGGGACTCGAATTTAGCATTCCACTCCACACTTCTTTAATTAATTACAATTATTTAGTTTTAACTACAATTTGAATTGCAATGTACTATTTTAATTTCGTCACACCTTCTCATATAAAAATATATGGAAAGAGGAACCATATTGATGGCGTAGAATTTTTTTTTTTTTTTTTAATGGATTTAAATTTTTAAATGCGAGTCCAAAAATATGTATAGTTAAAATTAAACTTGAAAAAAAAAAATAAATAAATAAAAAAATAACATCCTTATTACAAAAGTCCAAGGCGAAATCGAAAATTATTTCCCTTCATTTTTTTTTTTTTTTTTTTTTTTTTAACTTTTTGCTCAAAAATTAACTACATTTAATTTAAAAATAAATAAAAAATAACAAGGTTCCCATCCTGGAAGGAAGCGTTTGTTAGTCTTTAAAAATAAATTCTAATTACGAGCACGGAAAAAAATAAGTAGTGCATTAATATATTTATGTTTTTGTAGTATTATGTCATTAGAACTTAGATAACATTATCGCATGTTTTTAAATGTATCAAAATAGATCAGTTGTTGTCTTTCTTTAAATGTATCTAGTTATTATTATTAGTATTTTTTCTAAATATTGGTTTGTAAAAAAGACATAGCAAGGTAACCTAAACATAATCGACAAAAATTATTTTACCTATATCAACTATTTCTGAGCCCATCTTCAACCTCACCTTATCCGATTGGGACGCAGGGCAGGGCAGCACAGTTTTTTTTCAACCCCTAAAGTATACGAGACCGGCAGATCTACTAGTTTCGGGTAGACCACGTGTGGTTCACGAAACTACTTGTACACATTAGTACGGTTCATGAACCCACGAGGTCTACCCGAAACTATTTGTACACATTAGTACAGTTCATGAACCACACGTGGTCTACCCGAAACTATTTGTACACGGTACAAAGTAAGAAGTACGGTTCATGCGTAAGAATACATTGTTAAACATCTGAAACGGCGAGTTTTTCTTCGGTACTAGATTAGCTCCTCACTTCGAATCTAGCCAAATTCGGAATTGAGACGCCCATTTCAAAACTGCAAAAAAGTTTTCCACTGAATAGGATAAACATCCCCGCAATTTACTCCCAAAAACTTGCGCTTGAATGCAGTGCTGTCAAATTTGTTCAAAAAAATTCCTTTGAGCGTCAGAGGCAACACTACCTTTACTTTCTGGACATCAATCGTATATTTTTCTAGAAATATTTTAGAAAAATGTAGATTACAAATAAAACTAAGTTCGATTATGTATAAAGATAAGAAGCGCCTTCGAAATGAAAACTTCTCTTCTAATCCAAACGCGGATTTAAATAAAAAATGAAACATTTTATTTGAATTTTCAAAAAGGTTACGGTAATAAAAGAACCCTTCAAGAATCCTGATCCTTTAAAAAGGGCTTGTATACTTTGTACTGAGCGTATTTCGGGAAAATATCTTTTATCTAATTGATTGTTTAAAACAAAATATCTTCTATAGCAGTCTTGTGCTTAATAAAAAGCTTGAACTAAAATTTCTTTTCATGATATATTCTAAAGAAAAATATGATGATTTTCTGTGGAATTCGTTTTCTTTTATATTTGAAGGGTCAATAGAAATAAGTCTTGAAAAAATATTTAAGCTACATTAATTAGAGATTTTATTAAACCGTCACTTAAATTAAGGGGGAAAAAGCAAACCTTTATACTCTACAAATACACAAAAGCAAAATTAAATGTTACCCCTCACTAAGGATATTTAATAAGCAATGATTTTTTTTTTTAAAAAAAGACTTCCTTTAGGATTATCATTCTGGTTCCGAGTAATAATTAACTCAAATTTTCCATCAACAGTTGTTTTAAATAATACTTATAATTTGTAGATTCTATTCAATTCTTGCTCCCAAATGACATCATTTGGAGCAGCGACAATTGTTCAAAATGGCGATGGTCGTTATTTTGATACATTGCATCCGAGCTTACCGAAAGTAACGGAAGCTATGCGATCGTTCTGAAGAACGAAAATATTTTATGTGTCCGATTTCAAAAATTCCATGACTGTGATCCGTTTAAGACATCGGGGAGCCTTATTGGTTTCGTGTTTGACTGTCGGTCTCTTTCTTAGTCTGTCGCTCAATTTTTACGAACCATTATATCTTAAAAACCTACAAGTCCAATGTTAATGTAATTTGGATGGTAGGTCATAATTAGCTCATTGTTGGTCCCATATAAGTTTCAATCTAGAACTTATTTGTTTCTCTCCCACATTCACACAAACATACATTTATTTACATCTATAGCTTCAAAAGTATTTATTGATTTGTATGAAACATTTATAGTTTATCGAAAGTAACTTCAATCGTCTGAGGTCTTTAACATTTACAAAATGATACTCTTATACAGGGTCCGGCAGTGAAACGGGAATATTTCAAAAAACTCATAAAGTCTTAATTATTAATATTTATTAAATTTTTTTACACTAATTTAATCTAAATTAGTGGAAATTAATGAGGATATATGAAAATGTTCATTTTTTAAAAACTATATTTGTAATATGGCGTCCTTCGTTGAATGGCGATATTCCTTGGCCTGCCTGTTCACCAGACTTGACGGCTCCTGACTTTTTTCTGTGGGGTTATTTAAGGCTAAAGGTTTTTGAATTAAACCCACCCAGAACTAGGGACGAACTGAAGGAGCGAATCCAACAGGAGATTAACATCATTCCATTGGATATGCTACGCAGAGTCATGGGATCCTTCACCGAAAGACTTCAAGAATGTGTTCGAAACGAAGGACGCCATCTTACAAATATAGATTTCAAAAAAATGAAAATTTTCATATATTCTCATTAATTTCTCATATATTCTAATATATTTCTCATTTATTCTAAGTAAAAAAGTTCAATAAATATTAAATAATTAAGACTTTGAGAGTTTTTTTTAAATATTCCCGTTTCACTGCCGGACCCTGTACATACATGTAAAAATCAAAACAATTTTGACAGATTAAAAAACGGGGGGAAAATTAAACAAATTAGACAATAATGGCTTGTAAAAGCATAAAATCAATTAAGTATTTGATAGGATGCGAGGAGGCTGTGCGCCTCACCAAGTAGCAGTCTATTTTTTGTTTAATATAAAATTAAATTTATCTTCCCTGTAAAACAATCCGTCAAATCCGGAGATCGTCTAAATGGATTGACTAATGAAGTAACAGGGAAGTTAAAATTAGAAATGTGTTGGAAAATCAGGGGTATATATGAATGTGATCAAGGGTAAATAAATTAATGATTCTGAAAGATTTTTCATGCTCTTTAAAATTGTTCTAGTATGTACAAGTTCAAGGTGTCCCCGAACTATACCACACACTACTAGAACACTTATACCACTTGATAAAAAAAAGTCCCTAGAAACACGAGTCTGTAACAGTTCGTATTTCGAAATAATGGGGGAAAATCATAATTTTTAGACGTTTATCCTTAAAATTCTCAAATACTGCAGTTATTAACATAAAACACATTGAATCAAACCTTGTAGAGAATCGAATTAGCGCTGTACATAAAAATCCTTTAGGAATTACAGCGTTAATGACGGGTATCATAATGGATTGACAAATAAAGAAACAGGGAAGCAGAACTTGGACATTTTTCTAAAAATCAGGTGTTTGTTGTACGGAGCTGGGATTAAAAAAATATTCGAATTGAAGGCTGGAAAGTATCAAAACAAAGTACGTGTGGTGTCTCGGGACACCTGTGAGAAACGAAGTTCCTTACGCTCTTTTAAATATTATTTTTAGATTCCATTAAATAGGGTAGTTTATTCTTGGTATTTTTTTGAAAAGATTTTTTAAGAAACTGAAAATCCTTACATAAAAGCAAGGCAATATTATCATTCACAGAGGTTTAAAAACAAGCAGGAGTTTGGAGAAAGAATTATTTTCTTCGTGTACCTAAAAATAAGACAATTTTTCCTCTTGGATAATCTATCTTGGGACTGGAACTATATATTCTTCAATGTTTCTTTCAAATTTATAAGGATCTATAGCTCAGGTAATTTTTATTTTATTTTAGGGAACGGGGCTCTCAAAACAAAAATGTACTTATGTATACAATATTTATACAAAAAGAATTTATAAAAATGTATAAAAAAAAATCATGTTATAAAAAAGATCTCCGAAACAAAGTTTAGAAAGCTCGTATAACAAGGAACATCTAAGTGATTCAAAAGAAATATACTTATATACAAAAAGTTAAGCTAAAAAGAGAAAAATAGTAAGAAAAAAGTTATTTTATATTTTTACGATAAAACGAAGAGACAGAAAAGAAGGATTTTACCCATCATTACAAATGATGGGAAAACGTGCCTTGTTTAACCTTTGGAAAATGGAACAAATAGACTTATAGAGAAGAATAAAACCCAACTCAGAATAATAAATAGAAAAAAGTAGCACGTGGTCAGGATTTCAAACAATGCAATCATTTTTCGAAGCCCAATACAAATTTGTATACGAGGAAAGGTAAAAGACTAAATAAATACGATATCATTTGGTATTCGAAGATTGGCCCAAAAGATAAATTGCAAAAAGGCGTTGAATTGGACAAAACTTTTTTCTAGGATTGATTATAAATAAAAGAAAATGTTTTTCAAAGGGATATTGGAAATGGTGGAGAAGTTGTAAGTTCAAGAGTCGGATTTAATGTAAAGCACGTGTAAAACCAATAAAAGAAGGCACAGCAGAATGATGGGTTAGGAATGAAAGGATTATAGGAGTAGGATTGCATTGGTTGGAAGGAGTGGAGTGGGATTTCTACTTCATTAGTTGGCTTAGGTACTCCACTTAATGGTTCAACACCTATTCTACCTTTGTAGCTTCCCTCGACCACTAAACCATTGGGCTAGACTTCTTTCAACTTGGCAATAGGCGGTTAGGCAAAACCAACGGGACTTGGGATCAACTCTTCATAAGGAAAAACAAAACATATTAATCACTTCAGTCTCAAGTCAGAGAAACATCAATTGAAATTTAACTAAGTTAATAGTACCTTTTGGAAGATGATCAATAATGATAATAATCAGTTCAATCAGTCCGTAGTAAAGCACAACAAATATGTACAGGTTTAATTAATTATCTGCTTTCTTGATTTATAACCAAATTAAATTAGAGAAACCTATTTAAAAGAGTTAGGCCCCTTCACACGGGGCCACCAAAGTGTCATCAAACAGAGTGACAGAAAGAATATAGAAAGGAAACCGGAACGTTAGAGGCTCACATGCAAAGAGGAGAGGGCGACCATTACAGGAGATAGGATTGCATGGCCAGAGTAATGGCCACTCTGTTCGCGAGTAGCTGAGGGCGAGTCGGTGGTGAAACGCGTCACCAAGTGAATAAGTCGCGAACAGGGTGGCGGGATTGACCTAAAATAGTATGTAGTTTTAAATATTTGAGTTCCACACTTAAAGCTTCTAACAGAGGACATAACAGAGAAACAACATGAATGCTGGTCTTATATAACAGCTTAAACCTCCTATTATTATTAAACCCATTAACAAGAAGGGATACTTTTAAAATGTATTCCAACGGGCTTCAATTTTTGAGAGGTTGGATTAAGATAAGTTGTTTCAACCGGAGCCATTAATTGTATAAGCGAACCTTTTCAACTTTGTGGTATAAAGTGTCAATCGGGGAGCCAGGGTGTCCGAGGGTCTTAAGGCGCTCGCTCAACTACCAATAAATCGAGGCAACTCGAGGTCGTGGGTTCGATCCCGTGCCACGATACTCTGAATTGCATCAATGAATCGCGGACGGTGCAAGGCGAGGGACACTCCCTAGGGGGCACTCTTCCCCCACGCTTTGACGCACGCTCATATAGCTTACTAATGAACACACCATACTCGCTTCGGTGGAACAATGTACAAATGTATGATGTGTGAAGCAGCTGGAACTCTCTACCACGGGGCGTAAGTGGTTCGATCTACCCGTTCTAGTGGGAAGTACTAGACTATAGACTACTACTACTGCTACTACTAAAATGTCAATCGCACATCAAACGCGCATTGTTTAATTTTTTTTTTTTTAATTTTTATTTAATTTATTTTTTTTTTTTTAATGATAGACTTAACCAACTTTAACAGATTTTTAAAATAGTAATTTTCTATTTTGCTTCCTAGCTTACCGAAGATAGCAGAAGCATTGAGATCGATGGATTTTTTTTTATTCTTCGATTTCAATACTTCCAAGACAGAAATGTGTTCTAGACATTAAAAAATTCTTATGGTCTCGAGTCTGTAATCTTCGCAAAATTACAAACGTATTTCTGCAAACATTTTAAAAACTACTCTATCGATTTTAATGATGTTTGGATAGTAGGTCACAAATACACCATGTTGGCGCATAATAATTTCTACATTCTGCGCCTATTGGTTTCTCTACCACATGTGCAAAAACTTTGTTTCTATAATACCTATATATTTAAAAAGTACTCATCCGTTGTTAAAGAAGTTTGGATGATTTGTCGAAAGTAATCCATAGGATGGGTATCATATTAAATTCAACCGTCTGCGCACAAATATTGCTATATTGATACTTTTATTTTTATTTATGTAAAAAAAAATATATACAATATATATATATATATTAACAGATTTTGCATAAAAATGGGGGGGGGGGGGGTCATAATTAAATCAATTACAATGATGACTGTAACACAATAATGACAGTAATGAGTCGTAAAAGCAAAGCATCGTTAAAATATACGCGATAGGACGCGAGGTAACTATGTGCCACACTAATTGGAAGACATTTTTTTTTAAATTTAAAACACAATGATACAATATTTAAAATACATTTTTTCAGGCATGCCTGGATGTGTGGTTCTTTTAATGAGATTCTATGTCAAACAAAAAGTCTATTATCTGTAAGTACATAACAGGTAGTTACGTGCTGCATACGTGTATGGAAGGTTATTGCCTTTAGAGTCATTAGGTTACATTAAATCCTACGTTTCAAACACAAAAGACGAAAACCCCGAATACATCATGTAGGTGCATTGTTTTAATCTTCACACTTTAAGAGATGCTTTGTTTAAAACATGCACAGAGGATCTAACGGTCTGTAAACTACAGCTTTATACCAACTTAACACGGTATTCGGCTTTTGATAGTAAAGAAGACTCTAAGCTGACAAGCCGAGCGGAGAATCGATCTCACCTCACTAATAGCAGTTCAATGGTTAAACCACAGTGATATCCAACTCGCTTTCCTTTCATATTAGCGTTTCACACAACTTGCTCCTAAATTTCCTTCGTTTTCGTCAGTCAATTACGTAACTTTATGTACCAAACTATCAATTCACACGTTCAATTCAGAATAACGTCGCAGTTAGATTCTACTAGCATATTAAATTTACATAATTATAGAACAGAGTCTGATAATACAATTTCACACACTTTATTTACATATTAGTTTCTTTGAAAGTTGCCTTTTCGTTAAATTGATTTAGCGTGTATTTTTACTTTCAATCTTACTTAAGACAACGAAGGCATTGTGATTTTTAAAGAACGACATTTTTTTATGCATCCAAATTAAAAAAACTCCTAAACAGGAATTTGTTTCAGATATCAGAGAACATTTTTGGTCCTGTGTCTGACTATCGATCTTTTTAGTTAACGTTATTGTGAACCATGTGATTTAAATGAAAATTGGATGGTAGGTCACAATTAGCCCATTTTAGGTCTCACAACAATTTAAAATTTCTTCTATTAAGACCTAAATGTCTTTAAAAATATTCATATGATACGGAGGCCTTAAAAAATTATCCCTCAAAAACAAGGGAAAGAACATTTCTTAATTGACGGCTCTGTCTGTCCGTCTGTCCGTTAGTGTCGTTTGTCCGTTGACTTGTTTCAAATCATAAACTACTATAGCTAGAAACATAAAATTTGGCACACAGGTGCATCTCGGCGTTTGATGCAACTGGATGAATTTTGGACTTAATATTTTCAAGATGGCGGCCCGGCCAATATGGCGGGTGACTAAAAAAAAGTTTTTAGTTACCATGGCATGTTATACATCAATTTAAAGGTCTTGAAGTGTAGAAAAAGAATATGCAACTATTACACCTGATAATTTTAACTAAGTCGTACAGAAACCGGTGATTATCGCCTCACGTACTTACGTGAGGCGCCTTACTCGCGCCATACTTGTTTAAACAAATAAACCAAAAAATCTAAAAAATTTTTACGTGGCAAATTTTGAAAGAAATATTCTCCGCTTTAGCAAAATGTATTATCTCGGTAACGGAGTGGGTTAGTCACTGAAGAAATAGTATCATTACGTTTGGACATTTAAAAATGCATAAAAGGGGGTATGTTTCACGTCATTATAATAAATGTTTTAAAAGTTATTGCTAAAACAAACATTTAAATGATCTTGATAAGGCTGGACCGATTATCCTTGTTAACCAAATGGATTAATTGCCTACTCTTTGGGTCCTGAAAGCACCTATATGGCCAATTTATATTTTTATCAAAGACTATGTGATAATAAATATGAATATTATTTACCATATTTACATTCCAATTTATGTAAATATATTTAGTCTCATTATACAGTGTACAGTTACTTATAAATAATAATGTAAAGCTGTCGTTTATAAAGTCATTTAACTTGAAATATTTAGAACAGTTATCAAATAAATGATTAATTCCATAGCAATTCTCTCATTATAAAACAAATATACTTAAACGTTTAAACATAAACTTTAAATATATATTAATACATTGTCTCCTCTTAAATAAGATTAACATTTAATTATAAATAAAAAATAAATGATAAAGAAACGAAACCAACCCCCGTAAAAATATATTTAATACATTTCAAAGCAGCTTTCAGCCCCTATATCATCATCAATGCCAAAAAGTGAAAAATGTTAATTAAAACGTTACTCACTACTCTCTCAACTTTTCAACGTTTTTGTAAACATTTTTCATTTTCCGTCTCTGATGATGGCCCTGTAGTAGCTGAAAGCTGCTTTGAAGTGAGTCCCAAAAAAGTGGGTTTTTAAAAATATCTGTCTGTCTGTAGACTTGTCAGACGTCTCTAGAGCCTAAACTACTGGGCCGATTTTGATCAAATTTGGCATACATGTTCATAAAAATCATACTCTGAGGTGAAATCGAGAAATGAATTATAGCTCCAAATTTAGGGACGCTACCGCCCCCCCCCCCCCCCCCAAAAAAAACTAAAACAACATTGGAAAAAATTATTTCTCGAAAACGGTTTCGACGATTTTGATTAAATACGCATATAAATGATATAAGCCGTTTTCCCGGAAAAAAATTAGTTCCTGAAAAATAACTTAAAACGCGGACGGAGAGAGCCCGGGTTCGATTCCTCACCCAGGAGAAGTTTTTTGTATGATGGATTTTGATGAAATAATCAATAATAATTAAATGAACATATGAAAACTAATAAATGGAAAATGCTGGGCTATAAGTAATCATGAACTCGTATATGAGAAAGTTTGTCTAAGTTTTCTCGGACCGTTTTTTTGCTTTCTTTGTTTTACATGAATAAAAGTATTTACTTTTTACTTTCGCCGGCTCTACAGTCCTAGGTGGACCCTGGCCTCTCGAACCGTTTCTCGCCATTTATCCCTATCCTGGACCACAGTTCTCCAAGCCACAACTCCGAGGGTCTGTAGGTCCTCCCTGACATCGTCCAACCACCTGCTTCTAGGTCTTCCCCTTCTTCTTTTCCCGTCCATTTGCGCTTCCAGAATGTTTTTCAATTCTCTTCCCTGAGTTCTCATCACATGACCTAGCCATCTTATCCTCATGCTTTTAATAAACCTGATTATATCTTCATGGCCAAGAAAATTATCTATTTCCATATTGGTCC
>KZ652076.1:64092-81548 GCA_001010745.2 Gerris buenoi
TAGCCCAATAGGAACAGGTCCTAAAAAGAAAGCAAAACCCCAAAATATGCATCACTGTGGTCCAATGATATTTCCGAAAGTTGATATAAAAAAGACTATTTTTAAAAATTTTAGGGGGGCGTAACTAGGGGGGCCCAAAATTTTTGTGATTTGTAAAATCGAAGTTGGGTATCATTTGAAAGTTATTGAAATTTGGTTCACAAAAATATATTGTGTTTCTAAATTGGCGGCCATTTTACCACTAAAAGAATTCAATAAGTGCATACCGAAGATAGTAAAGAATAATAATATATGCACATCTTGATTTTTAAAAGTGAACAATAGATGTTTTTGTTTAAAAAAATATATAATAATAATTATAATTAATTCTTATGACCGAAGAAACCCTTTTAGTAACTTGCTGGCAAGTACTTGACGGGATTTTTTTTTTTTTTCTCTTTTCCTTTAATTACTAAAAAATAAATACCTAAGTCTTAATTAAAATGTTCATCCAAATTTCATTAAATTAGATTAGTAAGATCGCAAAAAGGTTAACAAGACAGACTCGACACTTTCTGACATTTAAAAATTATTTCTGTTAATGATTTTTTGAATTCAGTAACATAAAAAAAGTCGCTATTTAAAATGATCAACGAGTTTCCGTTACCTTCAGTAAACTCGGAAGCAGAACTATATAGTTCCTAGTCAGTTATCCATTTGAATTTTTTAGTTATTTTATTTTTTTGTACATTGTTTTCTTTAAAAAAATGATCAATTCTATATTTCATATTTTCTATTGAGTAGTTAGAGTTAAAAAGTTTAGTATATTTTAGAGATATATTTTATATTCTAGTTATTGCAATATATATAGTTGCTGCTAGAGAGATATATATAGTTTTTAAAGGAATCCATAGCCCAGTATTTATTTTTGGGGTCACAGGAAATTTTATTAGAGAAAGTTTTTGAAAAGAACACCCCCCCCCCTCTCACCCCCAAGGGTAGAGGGTTCTATAGGAAGGGAGCACCCACCCCCATCTCTACACCCGGTCGATTGAATTTCAGATCACCATAGAAACACACCTAGCTTCCAAACTTTTATTCCTATTATTATTATTATTATCATCACCTTTTATTCCTATTATAAATTATCTTAAACTTGCATTTAAATAATATAATCCAATTTTCTAATTACCTTCTATTACATTTTTTATTATAACTTTAGCATATCTAATATTATCGTTTATTATAATACGAGGGATACAAACGAAATGTATGTATATGTAGTAAAAATAGACTGTCACTTAGTGTGGCACATAGCTTCCTCGTATCATGTACTTTATTGTTATATTAACATTAACGCTATCTTATTTATTGTTATATTGTTTATTGTGTAAAAACTATTATTAGTTTTTTTTTGCGATTTTTAACACTTCATAGCGGTGTCGCTGTTGGATTTAGTAAAAAAAAATGTATTTCTAAAAAATGTTCGTCTCACTGAAAAGATGAAGTTAGAATTTTTTCCCCGACCTAAAATTCCAATTCTAAATTTGAAGTTCACGTTTACGCGCGAGCGATGCGCGTGAACGCTTGAACGGATAACGTTTCCAAATTTCATCAAAGTCGGTCGACATTTACTCAAGTTATCGTGTTTCAGGATTCGCGGACAATATTGACAGACAGACACGAGACAAAAAATGTTCTGTCTTGGAATTTTTTAAGTCTGAGACATAAAAGTTATTCGTTTTCAAAAGTGAACATAATGGTAAGTAGAGTTGGTTCCTTTCGTTGTTCACTTTACTTGTCGCTGGGTCTTAAAGAAACAATTAAAAACGCACTCTTTAGCGATATTTCGACCCCTCCTTGGATCATTCTCAAGCTGACTGACTAGAAGATCATACTACATTTTATTTGATAAAATCTTTGAAAATTAATTTAAAATTGATTGAATCATCTGATTCTCGTCAAAAATCCTGCATATTATGGATCTGTTAAATTCTAAAAATATTGTCCAAAACCGCTCCTATGTCTCATAAAACCTCCTAAAACTAAATTAACTTTCCATTTTTGTTAAAAAATAAGTCTACTGCACCAATTCTATTATCACACTGATAATAGAATTGGTGAATTTATTATGGATTTATTTTTATTATGGAATTTAACACATCCATAATAGGCAGGACTTTTGACGAGAATCAGATGATTCAATCAATTCTAAATTAATTTTCAAAGATTTTATCAAATCAAATGTAGTATGCTCTTCTAGTCAGTCAGCTTGAGAATGACCCAAGGAGGGGTCGAAATATCGCTAAAGAGTGCGTTTTTAATTGTTTCCTTTAGACCCAGCAACAAGTAAAGTGAACATAATGCTTCCGTTACCTTCGGTAAGCTTGGAAGCAAAACGGGAAGTGTGAAAAACAAAACAAAAACAAGATATGTACGTAATAAGTAGGCAATAAAAGAAACGAGAAAGTTATTGGAACGAAATTTAAACAAAAGTAACCAAGTTATTTCCTCCCTTCTCCCTTCTCATTAATATTTATCTCCCCCGCTCTGCTTATACTCCTTATGATTTCTAATTTCTAAATATTAGCGGTTTATACATTAAAAAATGAGGTGACTGCGTCATGCAATACGTTGAGGAAGCAGGCCGCAACTTTAAGACTACAGCGATGGAAAATTTACAGTGTCCTTATAAGGGTGAGGTGCACTTGCAGTAGGTCTAATCAGTAACTACATGAATGTTGTCACAGGTAAACCGGAGTGCGCGGTGCGTGGTATTATTTTATAACATAGCTGCATAGATTATAATAGCCCACACGCTCCGGTTCACCTGTAAAGGTTATCTAAACTGGTTCACCTGTTAGGTTTAGCCCCAACGTCTATGACCGGCTTAAACTGAAAGCTTCTCTATTAACCAACCTTTAACAATAAGGAAAAATCACAGGGAAGTACTTACGTGCAAGTACTTTTTAGGGTTTTGTAGAAGATTAAGCACACCCATTATGTAATTATTATTTCTTGTCTTGGATCTCAAGAGTCCCGGGTTCGATTCCCCAGGGTGTGACCCCCTGTTTTTTATCAGTAATAAACCAATAAGGAATGCAAAAATTAAAAAAGCAAATATATGTTTGTGTTCTACTCTTAAGCAGCTTTCATTTGATACCCAACTCAAAATTATAAAAAAATAAAATGTTGGGCACACTTCACTTTTTCGCGCCCAAAATTGCCAATTTTATCAATTTTAGGATGAACTCCCGGAATTTTCATCGCGCCATAATAAGGTATTAGCATGAATTATTTCGAAATTTTAGCATCAGCCGATCTATAGTGGTTAGGGGGGGGGGATTTTTTTGGGGTATATTTTGATTTTTTTGCCCATTAAGGAATGCAAAATTTGAAAATGTATTCATATATTTGTTACCTACTATTCAGGAGCTTTCATTTGATACCCAACTCAAAATTTTAAAAAAATAAAATTTTGGGCACACTTTAAATTTTTGCGCCTAAAATTGACAATTTTTTAAAATTTGGGATGCACTCCCGGAATTTGCATCACACCACAATAGGGTATTAGTATGAATTATTTTGAAATTTTACGACCAGCCGTTATATGGTGGTTGAGGGGGGCAATTTTAGGTATATTTTGATTATTTGACCAATAAGGAAAGCAAAATTTAAAAAGTATTCAAATATTTGTAATCTACTATTCAGCAGCTTTCATTTGATACCCCACTCGAAAATTAAAAAAAATCTAAATTTTTGACTTTACCGCATTTTTTCGAATTGCGCATGCGCATATTAAATTTTTAACTTTTGTGTATATGTCCTGTGTTTGGGCCCGGAAGTTACGCCAGTGTTTCAAATTTCAGCATTTTAGCTTAAACGGTTCGGGCCCTATGAACCAAAGAGCGACGGACAGACGGACACATCACCCTCGGCATAAGGGTTTTGAGAAGTATCTACAAAACCCTAAAAATAAATAAAACAATCAATAATATACCACAGAAAAAAAAATGTGAAGGTATACATTCCATAGTGCCTTTATGAGTAAGAGCACAAATTGTGAGCTTTACTATGAATCCCTTTTCAACTTTAAGTCTCATTATTGCAACCAGGCAACCCACTTCAGGTCAAATGTCAAAGCATTACATATAAATTTCTTAGAAGAAATATATAATTGAAAGTATACAAAAGAGAAAGTATAAATATTAGTGAAATGAAAGGTCAACTGTTAGGGAAAATATTAAGAAAAGGGAAATAGTGAGTCAGTTTTAACAAAGGTCTAAACTAATTCTTAGAAACAAGGTAAGTGAGGGCTTTAGTCAGACGACCCTATACCCACCCCCACCACACTCCAGTGTATTGAAGGTTATGCATAACTCCGAAACAACTATTCATTCACACAATGCCACTCGGTTAATAACTAAGTTCAGACACTAGTAATTCCTTAAGTGCGACACTATCGTTTAACCTTGCTACCGGTAACTACATTACTACATACATCACCAAACAACATATTGCATAGAGCACCAGACAATGCATTGCATACATCACCAGACAACAATGAGTATAAATCAAGTAGGTATTGCAACTATTAAACATTGTGTCTTAACTAGAATAGTACGTTTATCCAAATACCTAAACTTACAATTATTTTATAATATATAAAATCCATTATAGGAAGAGAGCAAAATACAGCCCTAATGATGTATACCTATATTGTTAAGTAAGTTAAATACTAAATAACAAAGTTAAATATATAAATATTAAAATTAAGAAACTAGGGGGCTCTGCCCCCTTTCTTAAACCCTGCTCACTTTGCTCATCAATGAAATTACTTACTCATTTAAATTACATAGTTTTAACACCCACTTTTATCAATAAACGTTTAACAATAGGTCAAAAACACCAAACAATTATGTATATCAATTATTCAATTATTATATCATTTAAATTGTAAAATACTGTGTCATTTAGTGTATAGCACATAGCTTTCTAGCGTTCATTTTGTATACTTCAATGATTTTATACAATTGAAACTTTTTATTATCAAATTTATTTAATTTTACCCGGTATTTAAAACTGTCAAAATTGTTTTGTTCATCGACAGTCCAAAAAATGTTCACTTAAAGCGGCCCGCACACGATCAATAGTTTTGTAAATAATATTATTATTGAAAATACTATTGTCAATATGCAAAATAATAACAAATTTTCATCAATACTGTTTTTTTTTTTTATTATACCAAATACACAACGGTCTATAGTATTGACAATACTATTGACCGTGTGCGGGCCGCTTATGTCTGATACGGATTACTGTCTTAGAATTATTGAAATTGGACACCTAAAAACTGTTCGTTCTTCGCAACGATGTCATAACTCTCGTTACTTTGACTAAGCTCGGATGAAAAATAATAATGAATGATTTAGTAATAAATAAAGTATTAGGAGGAGGTATATGCAAAAACTGCATACCCATATTTACATCTAATATTGACTTTAGTGGATATAAAATTCAAGTTAAAATCAAATGAGAAACAATATTTGATCACTTGTGTTAACAGAAGAGCTGCGGGGAAAGGTCAAACTCCTGTCACTTTGGCAAGGCTCTTGCCCCCGGCATTACATTTTAATTGGATCCTTTGATATGATGTTGATTGGGGAATATTCTTCCTTGAACAATTTTTCTCTCTAATTTACACATTTGTGAGATAAAAAAAAATAAATCAGACTCGAGGCATCTCGGAACTTTTCCTCATCACATAATTCAAACAAATAGCGGCAGATATTAAGTTGATATATAAAGGTATTATTTATCTTAGTATACCTAATTGATGTATTTCATCTTCATCGGCAAAATGGCTCAGACATTATTTAGCATTATAGATTCAAAGTTTAAAAGTTCATTTTTTAAAATGACGGCAGATATTAAAACGAAATTGATTGGAAGTGTTGGATTATTAAGTGCAATATTACGTATTACCAATTATTTTTGATTGATTTTTTAAAGAATTTTCGAAATATTTGCTGCACATTGCCAAATGGTTTAATGACAACAAATTTATAACTTTCCGGCCGACAACAAACCATTTAAGGACTGATTTTTTTCACTCTGCGGGTTAAAGAATGTTGAAGTTTTTCGTGACAAACAGGGCATAGCTAAAACCACTCAAATGATCTTAAAAACACGCTAAACGAATAGTTCCGTTCCAACAACTTTTGAATTAAACGAGGTAACATTGGCATGTTTGAAAACATAAATCAAAACTTTGTTAAGTTTTTCCCTTTAATTCTTTATACTTTACCTAATTAGGTCTTCGAAAAGACGTCAAAGTTCGTGGTAACTTCCCAATTTAAGTTATGTACAGCAGAGAGAGTTTTAGGAGAGAAATGCCTGTATAAACCCCTCAAAGATGTAACAACTAAATTATAAACTTATAATTCTAGTTATAATATTTAAAGTGTATCTGGTCTAAAATAAAATAAGTTAATTACGACTGCCCTACGCAGGGCTTGTTTTAACAGGAAGACATTATTTTAAGATGTTACCATTCCTAATTTTAGGTTATATTCAGCTCTGATGGACGTCCTGTACTTTCCATTCAGGGAATAGTTAACTTTGCTCCATCTTTCTTAGGTAATCCGTTTTCACCATTTCCTTTTCATCTTTCATCAAGAGAAATGCTTTCAGAAAGCTTCCAATTTCATTTCACTTTAACTTTATAGATTTACGAAAGCCGTAATACCGTCATTCGCAATAATTAATTTTGATTTTCCATAATGGAGAAGAAAGGAGACTTGGCAAATAGGATGGCACAGAGGTCAGTCCCTTAAATAGCGCTTTCTCTCTTAGGCAATTCCATTTTGGACAAATAACTCTTCCTCAAAGAGAAAAGGGTGGATCCCTCCCCAGTCAATTAATTTACTTCCAGTAATTACTTCTAATTTTTTCAACATCTTTTAACATTCAAGGTCCTCATTGGTTCTTTAATATTTTTTTTAATGCTTTTATATTAACTTTAAAGCATAATAATAATAAATAACTGGACTATAATATATTGTATAAAAAATTAACAAAAGTTTATATTGGTAAAAGAAAAAGAATTTAATAACTAATTTGTTCCAGCCGCTTTTACTTTTCGATGACCTTCATCGGACAAACTTTGAACGACAAATTTTTAAATCTATTCATTGAGGCAGTGCTTTCAAGCAATAGAGAGAGAGAGAGTGCGAAAG
The DNA here is from genome assembly GCA_001010745.2 of Gerris buenoi. Classification (NCBI taxonomy): domain Eukaryota; kingdom Metazoa; phylum Arthropoda; class Insecta; order Hemiptera; family Gerridae; genus Gerris; species Gerris buenoi. Next base: position 71,310 of record KZ652076.1, read on the forward strand.
AGTGCATAAATCCCGATACCATTTAAAACTAACAGAAATAGTAGTAGTATCATTGGGGACAGGTGTATAGCGGTGGTAAGCCGTGGTCAGTTGTCCCAGAGACAAGTGTTGATAAAAATTTCCGCTGAAACTCCGCCTGAAACCTAGGTCAATACATGGACATATCTGGTGAGTTCGAATCCCAGAGAGATAAGATATGTTACACACTGATGCTATCACATCCAGTAGATAAGAAAAGTGGCAGGATCCCCTCTCCTATAATAATATAATGATGTGTTAATCGGGACGTAAAAGAAACAGCACAAAAATTGTACATCGTTGTAGATTGTAGATCTTTTCTGGAGAAAGGGTGGACAACATAAGCCATCAAATACCATATATGTTGCGGCATACCTTACAGAAAAATCGAAATATGTATTCTATCAATAATGGCATAACTTCACAGTCATGGTAGCACACACGTACCGGTTTAGCTGTACGCAGATACTCCGCAATTTGTATAGCCAGCTTTACATTCATAAATTAGACATATTTTTTTTATGATAAAGAAGGCTAGTGGCTCCCTGAATCAATTTGTATTCATATAGGTAACTTAAACTAAACGAGAGTGCTCTTCCAACCACATCGAGGCTTAAACCATCAATTTTTGAAACCTACGAAATGTGATTTTTGAAACTTAAGAATTTCATTTTGTTTCCTCTTCTAATTCCTTTAGTTTTTACTTTCTCAAATAAGTAATATAATATACCTAGAGAGAGAATGAAATGTAATGGAGCGAATTATATTTTGAGTTTTTGATGGATAACACGTTTTGTGAACACTTGAGCCAAAAAATTGGTTTTTAAAAAATTAATATCTGTCGTCTGTACAAGCGTGTGGAGAGTGGAGACTAAACTATTGTGACAATTTCAGTGAAATTTAGTGTACAATGTTCAGAAAAAATATACCCAAAGGCGAAATAGAGAATAAAATTTGAGGGTCAATACCTCCTCCCCCCAACCTTTGTAAAAACATTGAATAAAATTATTTCTCGAAAACGGTTTCGGCTGTATGATTCAAAATTTGAATTATAATTCATTCTATTAAAAGTAAAGTCGTTTTCCCGGGAAAAGTCTAATTCCTGAAAAAATATAATTAATTGGAAAGGGTGAGAGTTCGGGTTCTATTCCCCGCTAAGGAGGAGTAATTTTTATGGTTGATATTGATAAAATGTCCAATACTAAATTAAATTTAAAAAAAATTCCAATACTAAATTAAATTTAAAAAAAAAAAAAAAAAAAACTTGTAACAACTTTCAAGTCGAAAACACTTAACGAAGATATCATAAATGTTTAAATAAAAAAGTGAAGTAGAATTTGTATCGGACAGTTTTTTTTTTTTTTTTCATTTGAAATCGTATCGACAGCGTTAACTCTTTTAGTTTTTCGAGTCATTCAAACCCGATTAAATTCGTACACTGCAAAAGTATGTAAGCTTAGTATATAGTTTTGAATTGCGCCACTTAATTTGCTCCATAAAAGAAAAAGAAATCATAGACCAAGAAGAAAAACGTATCGCCAATTATTTTTATTTTTAAAAACATCAAAGTGACTTTATTATATTGGTATTTGCTATAAAATAAATTTTTCACAATATAACAGGTAAAAAAAAAGAATGAAGGACAGGGTAATTAAGTAAATTTAAAATACGGAACAAAGAATTGATGTTATTTATGGTTGTCTATGTCTATACATCTTTGATGTTATAAAAATCGATTAGAATATATAGCTCAGGTTATTTTTATTTTATTATAGGAAAAGGGGCTCCCAACATAAAAAATATCTCTGTCCTAGAAGCAGACTCTAAAGTACAGAGGGACCGTTACCCCCTCCAAGCTAAAAAGGGGGTCCAAAGTCGTTATATTCGGGGGGTCACGGGGAGGCAGACCTGTTGCTCCGAGTTACCGGCGGGTCTTTGCTCTGCGCATGCTCCTCCCTCTAACCCAGAGACAACTGTTGATAAAAATTTCGAAGGAGTGTAGTTTAGGATTTCACTTTACCAAACAGGAGGGAGGGAAATCCGAACTAATTTAATAGATGAAAATATCAGAAACAAAAACCAAAATTAAATAAAAAAGACATATATAAAAAAAAAAAAAAAAAAACCTGTATTATTTATACAACATTTAAAATCTGCGACTGGTTATTATTTTTCTTGACTCCTTATTTTTTATCAATACAGATGGAATTGAATTTATCACTTTTTCATACAATTACTTTATATAAAAATAAAGTATTGTGGTCATTGGGCCACCCCTGGCAAACATTTTTTTATGGATTTTAAACTTAGGCCCCTAAGTCCAAAAAATGGTATTTATAAATTGTGTATCAGTAGTTTGTCTTATTTAGTCTGTGCAGACGCGTGGAGATTATACTAAAAGTCCATTTCAATTACATTGGACATTCATCTAAAAAAATAATCTACCAAAAGGTGGAATAGTAAAATATGAAGCTAAAATTAATTTTAGCTCCAAAATAAAATAGTTTTTGAAAACTGCTCCGACGATGTTGATTAAAAAAAAATCGAGAATGTCGTCCATTTAAATAAGAATCTATAACCATAATTGGTTACAGGAAAAAAATCTAGTAACTGAGATAAATAGCTGTAAACACGGTCGGCGTAAGGCTGGGGTAGATTCCCTGCCGGAGGGAATTGTGTTCTTGGTAAATTTTTATATAATACAATTTTTTATAATAATTTTTCAATAATAATTAAATGTAACCACGAAAACTCGAAAGAAGAAAAATGGAAAACACTGGACAAATTAATTATAAACTAGAAATGAGCATGGGACAAATGTTTTGAATTCACAAGCCTGATAAAAGGTAAACACTTAACGCTTTCTCGTAAACCCTAAACGGGGTTTAGAGATTATGGGCTAAAATATGCTTAGAATATAGGGAGATAAGCTAATTAACTAATTTAAATTTCAATGTAACACGTTCATTAGATTAGGATTAACGATTTTACTCAAGACTTATAAACAGTAAGAACTAACACAATAATAACAATATATAACTTTCTTCATTGTGACTTGTTTCATTTTTAATAAATCGTTATTTTAACGATAAATTTAATAAATGTGAAGTTTTAAAATTTGAAAAGAGGTTGATAATTATTTGAGAGAGAGATTAATTTAATTTGAGTCAGGCTGGGCTTAAGTTGATAACGACATGCTTTACATAATTTAATTCTGCTTTATTTTTGGCCCTGTAATAAACTTTTTTTGCTTTTTTTTAGTGACAATGTCACTTTCTAGTTTGATACAAATTAAGTTGAATTATTCGGAATAATTAAAAAGTATTTTCTAACTTTTCATTAAAATAAATGAAAAAAGGTTTTTTTTACTTATATTTAATCTTTACATTAGCAAATAGTTGTTTTTGAAATGAATAAACTTCTTTTTTTAGGGTATTTCTAAAGATAGGTTTAGAAAAATATTAATGTTTTTATAGAACATTTATTTTTTAAAATTATATTTTCTTTTCTTTCAGCTCTTAGTTATGGCCATGAAAAATTTGTATTAAGGTTTCAAAATTAAGTAATGTATAAATGAAGTAACGTTTCACTTTCAAACTTATAAGTAAGGGCAATCGACTAATTGATTCGAGAATTGTGACGGTAGGATTGTGAAAAAATGGTGTTCTAATAAGCGGATGCCACTATATAGGAGTGTTAGGATCTGCCGCGGATGCAGTTGAGACACAGAAACACCAGCCTATGTGCTTGGTAATTGCCAAGAATAATTGCAAAGAACATGCTCCTTGTTCAAACGTCAAACACAAGATCATTGACTCGATGAAGATGAAAGGGAATACTTGCTAACAAGGAAGTATATACAGGGTGTTTGGTCGAAGATGTAACAAACGAAGAGGGCAGATTCTACCCATCATTTGCATCAAAAAAACACTATATATACCATGGGTCAATTCTCAATAGTTTCGCCACAATATTTTTTTTTGTTATTTTCCAAGGTACGTCCATTTTACTTTAAAAAATCGATTGCTGCACCTAAAATATTGATGATAGAGCTGAAATAAAGGTACCGTTGGAAAGAGGAGAAAATTTCAGTTTAGAAAATGTCTATTTCAAATGCTTTAAAGGAGCAAAACATATCCATAAATTTCATTTTATTGTTAATTTTATCAAAAAAATTAAAATTTATTTTTGTTTAAGCCTGTAATTTAGCCAAAACGGCATGAGCTACAGTTTGCCAAATTTCAGTAAAACTTCTCCATTTATTCCCCTTCAATTTAAGTACCATAACACTATTAGTTGATATGCAATTTTTTTGAGCTATGATTGAGTTTTTGTAAAAAAACGACCGTAAAAACGCGTACAGACCACCTTACGTGTTACCTAGAGGAGATGTCTTAATTTTTATAATTACCCAAATAAGTGAGATGAATGAGCGGATTTTTTTTTCACATTAAATTAAAGAGGACTGCAGACCATAATGACCATAGGTCCATCCTAATTGACCATAGTCCTATGGACTATGTAAAAGGAAATTTTAACTCTTATGATATTTGACCGGAATATAATTTATCATTATAAAAATGGGAAGTATTATTATTATTTTTTTTTTTTTTTCAAACTTAATCATGCTAAATGCAATTATTCATTAAAGAATAAAAATAAGGGGGTTGACATTGTTAAAAAAAAAAAAAACACACCCTGTGGAAACAGTAATAATACTACACTAAAAATAATAATGCTATTGTAGAAATAAGTTTTGTATAGAAAAACTTGTTGGACAAATTCTTTAATGTAGAATTGCATTTAACATGATTAAGTTAAAAAAAAAAAATTATTTTATACCTATTTCACATTTTTATAATGATAACTTACATTGGTCAAATATCATAAGAGTTAACTTTTACATAGTCCATAGTATATGGTCTTTTACATAGTCAATATGGTCATTTAGGGTTGACCTATGGACAGTATGGTCTGCAGTCCTCATTAATTTAATGTGAAAAAAAAAACCGCTCATTCATCTCACTTATTTGGGTAATTATAAAAATTAAGACATCTCCTCTAGGTAACACGTAAGGTGGTCTGTACGCGTTTTTACGGTCGTTTTTTTACAAAAACTCAATCATAGCTCAAAAAAATTGCATATCAACTAATAGTGTTATGGTACTTAAATTGAAGGGGAATAAATGGAGAAGTTTTACTGAAATTTGGCAAACTGTAGCTCATGCCTTTTTGGCAAAATTACAGGCTTAAACAAAAATAAATTTTAATTTTTTTGATAAAATTAACAATAAAATTAAATTTATTGATATTTTTTGATCCTTTAAGGCATTTGAAATAGACAATTTCTAAACTGAAATTTTCTCCTCTTTCCAACGGTACCTTTATTTCAGCTCTATCATGAATATTTTAGGTGCAGCATTCGATTATTTAAAGTAAAATGGACGTATCTTGGAAAATAACAAAAAAAAATATTGTGGCGAAACTATTGAGAATTGACCCATGGTATATATAGTGTTATTTGTTGCAAATGATGGGTAGAATCTGCCCTCTTCGTTTGTTACATCTTCGACCAAACACCCTGTATAGTATATAGTATTGCTTCAGATAGTTCCTCCAGGTACGCTGACATTATTGCTTTTAGGAGAAGTAAAGAAGTATGATTAATGGAACCATGAGATACAAAAGTAATGACCTAAAGCAAGACGAGAAGGTGCATCAAAAGAAAAAGAGAATTTATGACAAATGTCTTAAATTATCAAGAAGAACTTTTGGAAAAGCGTGGTCTTAGAGAATACCAATGAAAGGGCTTAGGTTCTGGTCAAGGTCAAGAGGCACCATACCTAAGTTTATAACCGATAATATTATTTTGAAGATGTTAATATTGATAGAAAAGAATTGGCGGGGATAATCTGAATCAATAATTTTAGACTCTATAATTAGATATATTAAATAAATCAGATATGTACATGATTGTCATTTCATTTTATCTGACTACTCGTTAATTTCTTTTTAAACAAGCTTTTAAGTCTATTATTTTATTTTTAGGTTAATTAACTAAATTGACTCATTTTTTTAATACATTACGTTTTGAGAATTTATGGTTGTAAGAGATTAATATTAGTAAGCTTTGTAGTAACAACTCATTATAAATGAGCAGCCCCTCAAATGTTTATTTAATAAATATATTATTGTGTTATTAGTTTATTTAATAAATATATATATTGTTTCTCTCTGCTAAGTTGGAAAAAACGAACTTGAGAAGCTTGGAAATTCGCAACCTAATCTCTAGAATACTACACACCACATGTCTAGTAATTACCCTTAATATTAGTCCTACCATTATTATATTTTAACATTGATAAGAAGAGGGTACTAAGGGGCCTAAGGGTACAACCAGAGTGCACGCTGGTTCCAATGCAGGTTCTAGACTCTAGACTCTATCTGGTCATGGTCCTGTTAAATATATTGAATCTTTGTATACGAATCACATATATGACTAGATTTAATTTCTTCAATAGATGTAAAATAAAAAGAACTTTTTATATACTACGTTTTTAAATTTTCTGTCATAAATCATACATTTGAAACCCGTAAAAATGAAGATCATAAACATGGCTCATGTCAAAACAAATAAAATAATTTGCGGATTTTTTCCGAACTAATTTTCCATACAGCAAAATTTGCTGAAAACTAATTAAGTTCTGCTGAAAGATGGCTAAAAGTTTTAAAATAATGCATTGTCATCGTGTTCTGAGCTGTTCTGAAAGTTTCAAATGTCTAGCTACTCGGGATGTTAGTTAAAATTCGATTGCAAGATTTGTACCGGACAAACAAACAAACANGATTGGTTAACCATTCATCTAAAGTTACTAAATTAATATATGGAAGCTATCTTCTAAATTTCAAGGTTCTAGTGCAATTGGGGTCAAAGGTTTTGGGTGCAATTTCATGGTCGTAGGTCTAGTGGTTTCAGAGATATCGTGATGTGACAGTGAGTCAGTCAGTGAGTGGTATTTGGATTTTATATATATATAGATAGATAGATATATAATATAAACCCTTCAAACGCTAGTTAAAAACAATAAGAAAAGAAATATAAGATAAACCCTTCAAATGCTAGTTTAAAACAATAAGAAAAGAATACAAAACAAATTATCAAATCTATAGTGACGTTGTTATCTCACTAGAAGCAAGTACAAATTCCAATTCACAGTATACTGTATATTTTCAAATAAATTGTTTTGTTTTTTTGTCGGAGGCTTTATTTTGTTTATACTTTTACAACAATATCCATCGAGATAACTTTTAACTCGCTCTTGTTTCACTCAACTAACTATGCGCCCGAGAAACTAAGCCGTTCTATTCAATCAAGTAAAAAGCCGAGGATAACTTACATTGTTTCAATTTTAAAACTAGCTGAAACAAGCTTTTATTTTTTAAACGAAACAGACGGGAGGGTTTTTAGTACTTGAAATACTAAAAAGTTTTGAATTATTTTATATTTGAAACTTTTCAGTAAGGGAAGTGTGTAAGCAGACAAACCACAGAGTTGTGGGAAAAAAGCAAAATGTTTATTTTGATAATGTAAACTGGTGTGAAAGTTTAATTTTAAAACAACTATTTGCTTCAGGTTTATAAATATATTTTTGACATCAAAGTATTTTATCTGCTTACAACCAAAACTGGGTCGCGTCTCGTTTGAACGTTGAATCTAAGTAATGTGTTATAGTGGCACAAACATGATTAATAAAGGGATATGTTTATTATATCCGTGGAAATAATAAACGTTTTAGTAGACGATTAAAGTATAACGAACTTAAAGAATAAACTTACTGATAAGTTCAGGACTATGGAATCTTGTATTAATTACCTGAAACAGAAAATAACAAGATTTAATTAGATTAGATTATAAAGTAGAATAAAACAAATAAAGTAATAACACCATTTTTTCAGCAGAAATAAAAAATAATGTACTATGAATTAAGAAAAACAGTGTAAATTGAACCACTAATTCTCAAAACGAGGTAAGGAAAATAGAGTAAAATGCACCACTGCCTTACAGAACGAGGTAGGTCAAACTCTGTAAATTGTACCACCTCCTTTCAACCTCTTTTCAATGGTTCAATCGTAAGTAAAATTATACATGTACATTTGTACATTGGGACAAACATCTATTAACTAAATATCTGGTTGTTGGAGGCAAGGGTAAGGGCATTGTACTGGACCAAGGAGTTATTAAAGCAATAGACAGTTTTAACTATCTACCATCATTGATTCAACAGTCAGGAGCTTGTGAAGCCATTGAATCAAGAGTTGTACAAGCAAGAAAAGCAGTAAGAAGGCTGGTGTACTTTGGTACAGAACTCTTAGATGAGAATCAAAGAAAGGTACACTTTCATGCATAGTAGAAAGTATCCTTACGTACGGCAGAGAGGTCTGGACACTTGCAGAAAGGCAGAAAGGAAGAGTGCAAGCTGTTGAAATGGATGGGTTGAGAAGGAGTCTGAGAGTGTCGAGGTTGCAGCGTTTAAGAAAAGAGGATATCAGGCAACAGATGGAGGCTAAGCAATCAGTTATTGAAGGGATTGAGGAGCGTTCTCTTCGGTGGAATGTGCACGTCCAAAGGATGGGAGAAGAAAGATTGCCTCACCGAGTATTGCATTGGTCACCGCCTGGTCGAAGGAAACGAGGATGTCCCAAAGCAACTTGGAGAGGAGGTGTGGCCAGTGCAATGAGAGCCCGCAATTTACAGTTTTGCAGCATGAAGAATGAAGACTGTTAAGATCGTGTTGCATGGAGGATGGGAATAGGGTAACTGCTGCTAAGTAAAAAAGCCCTTAAAAGTGAGAAAAGTAAGCAATATCTCTTAGCCTAACAATCAAATAAGACAAAGGGACATTTAGTCCAACCTACTTTTGGACAAAGGAACATCACACTTATGTAACAAAAAAATGACAAAATCCATTAATTTAATCATTAAGTTAGACAAAGGGACATTTAGTCAAATTTATTAAGGTACAGAGGAATATCACACTTCTGTAATTGAAAATGACAATATCTGTTAGTCTAACAGTCAAATATGACAAAGGGACATTTAGTATAACGTATTTTGGGACAAAGGAACATCAAAATTATGAAGCTAAAAGTGACCAAATCCATTAGTCCAAACATTAAGTTAAATAAAGGGACATTTAGTGGGAACAGGAGTGGTGACATTTACATACATACTTTGATTTACCTCGTTAAAAAAATGGTGCAGTTTATGGTTCCCCAGAATTTTCCCCCTTTAAATCTGTGAGGTTACACAAATAAAAAACAACAACAATACAAATTTTATTGATAATACCATATACTAAATCTCAGTGACTCGATGAAAAAATCCTTATTTTATGACAACGAAAGTTAAGCAGGTTTAAGTGTTAGAATTAAGAACTTTTTAAAACTAAATTGTACAAAAAAAAGAAAAAGAAAAAAAAGAAACCATTATCCATTGAAGCTTCTTGCATTCTCAATTGAAAGAATCTTTAGGAATATATGCAGCGATATTTTAAATTAGTTCTACAGACAAAAAAAATAAATAAACTAATTTTATAAAGGTTTGAAATTAGATAATTAAATTATCGTAATAACAAATAAATAATTTATCTATTTTCAATAGATAAAGAACAACCATTGCAATATAAACACAACATATAGACATTAAATTCATTCAATTACTTAGCGAACTGTAATTAGTGGCAATTCGATGATTAGAACCAGAAAAGCTAATAATTATATTGTCAAGCATATTAACATTGCGTAGGAGCATGTCTACTGCCCTGAAATAGAATAATCAATGGTCTATTAATAGACACTGAATGGAGTGAAATTCGGTGACAAATCTTCGATAGTAGTGACGTCAGAAGACAATAATCATGGTAATAGCTATAGCCCAGTACAAATAGGCAAAAAAGGGGGGAAAAATTAAATACTAAACTTTCTTTGCACCATCGTTTAGAAGGTGTTTAGAGAAGCATTTTCCATATTATCATATCGAGTGCCACCGCTTGCTTCCCCCACCACCCCCTATTAAAGACCAAATTTGGGCTATTCACTGTAAGGCCAATATCTCCGGAACAATAAGTGATAACGGTGTGCGGTTTGTTTTAAAATCTTCTATACACTGTCCTCTTTAATTTGATACCCATATCAACATGCTTTTTGCAGTCAAAGTGTACC
>KZ652076.1:82540-94445 GCA_001010745.2 Gerris buenoi
TAGCCCAGTACAAATAGACCAAAAAAGAGCCTAAAGGGGGGAAAAATTAAATACTAAACTTTCTTTGCACCATCGTTTAGAAGGTGTTTAGAGAAGCATTTTCCATATTATCATATCGAGTGCCACCGCTTGCTTCCCCCACCACCCCCTATTAAAGACCAAATTTGGGCTATTCACTGTAAGGCCAATATCTCCGGAACAATAAGTGATAACGGTGTGCGGTTTGTTTTAAAATCTTCTATACACTGTCCTCTTTAATTTGATACCCATATCAACATGCTTTTTGCAGTCAAAGTGTACTAAAACTCATAAAATATGGTAAAAAGTCAACATATCTTTTTTCTATTCTGAACAATTTTGACAATAACTTTTTTCCACGGGGTCGGCACTAAACATATGGTGAAATAAAACGTATAGATTATTTTATTAGCTTTAATTTGATGTATAATATGTCATAGCAACTCTAATGCAGGAGGAGTAAAAAAGCGGTAATAGCGGATGCGTGTAGTAAGTGAAGCTGCTAATGGTGTCGACTGTGAACTCTATTTAGCCCAGGAAAAAAAGGAATAATAGGGGAAATCATTTATATAGTATTGAGACTTTGTGAAAACACTCTTAAGGGTGTAGTAGTAAGAAACATTATAGTCCCCCCTCTTAGGGGGGGGGGGCATCCCCCCCTCCCTTCCCTTAAAGTTTAAAATTTACTTTTTTTAACTTTTCTCGCCAAACAGTTTATTTTTTGAAGTAAAATGTTCTTATCAAAAATATTTCTTCCATAATGCTGTACAAAAAAGGTCCTGTGCATGTTTAAAGTGAGACAAACCGTTTTCGAGGTATTGTAGCTAGACAAAAATAAAAATGCAAAACCACATTTTTGCGAACTAAAAACTTACATTTAGGGTGGCTCGAAAAATTATGTTTTGGAAATCTAAAAATATGTAGTGATAAAAACTTGCTACTATGGTAGAAACAAAAGATCCCAAAAAGTTAGGCTCATTTGAACAACTGCTAGGTCGCGCCCCGTCGCTTTGAAGTTTGATTTTTTTATGAAATTCTAATAAAATAGGCATGTTGTGGCATTTCGTATAATTTTTTGGCGTTAAAATATATTATGAGTGTGGTTTCACTGTTAAATTTATTTTATAGACATTTAGTGCTTGTGGAATGTACATAGTTTAAAAAATCAAGTTGTTTAGTTTTGCCAGTAAAAGATGACATATTATATAATTTTTTCGAAAAAAATTAGCTATAACAAATATCTGTAGAAGCTACATTCTACGTTTGGGTAAAAGAAAAATAATTTTTTTCTTCATTTTTAGTACATTTCATATTCTTCACATGTATAGCTTATAAAAAAATGTAATAATCTAATTAATATTGTGATATTAATATTTTTTATGAAATTACATAGTGATTATGTGGAAGCAAGCAGTACGTAATAGAATGCCCCAATGCTAAAAAACAAAATTTGACAATTTTTTTTATTTTATAGAAAAACTAACAACATGTGTTTAACTAATAATTTAAAAAAGTGTATTTTATACCCCCCCCCCCTTCCTTTAACCAAATTTGGGTGGGGGTTTAGCCATATTCAGTAAGGTGGTCAGTGGCGGCGGTAAGATATCGGGGGCCCCCTCACAAACTTTTAGTGGGGCCCCTCTATTTCCCTTCCTTGAGCCCCCAAGGGCCTATAGATCCCCGGGGCCCCCAGATCCCTGTGGCCCTCCCCGCGCCACGGGCCCTGTGGGCCCGTTATCGCCGCCTCTGAAAGTGGTCAAATCTGATCTCTGGTGTATTTTTGTAAAGAAGTTAAAAGCAGCCAAATCTTCTTTGTATTATTTAGCTTACCTATTATATTTATAAATTTTTTTGTGAAATATTGTGTGCAGGTAGAAAAAGAAGCGCTTAAATGAGTACTGCTGATGAATTCCCAACTCGAATTATGGTACCTTCAACCATACTCTCGTCCCTGGCCCTGCCTGCTATCTTACCCTATAGCCAAGCCATACTCTCACTTAGTATCAACAATACCTTGCTAGAGCTTTAACTTCTATAATTTACTTCTGTGTTGTGACATTTTTTGTTGAGAAATATACTTTAGTTAAATACCTAGCATTTTAATGGGAAGTGTAGTGAGATGGAAAAAAAAAAATAATAAAAAATATTGCGAAATACTACAGCATCAACTGAATTTACTGATTAGAGTAGTCCTCATTGTAAGTATTTAGTGAGTTTAATTTAATATGCTAATCTATAAATGAAATTAAATACTGTAAGTTGTTAAGGAACCAACGAAGAATAGTAAATAATGATGTGGTGAAATTAAAATTCCTTGGAAGCTACAAGCTACATGCCAAGTTTAGGTGAGCGTGTAGGTGAGTTAAGGTGAGCTATGCTGTAGAGAGTAAGATAGCAGACAGGGCAAGGGACGAGAGTGTGGTTGATAAGGTACCATAATTCAAGTTAGGAATTCATCAGCAGTACTCATTTAAGCGCTTCTTTTTCTACCTGCACACAATATTTCTCAAAAAATTTTATAAATATAATAGGTAAGCTAAATAATACAAAGAAGATTTGGCTGGCCCATTTGGCTGGCTGGGATCTATAGGCCCTTGGGGGCTCCAGGAAGGGAAATAGAGTGGCCCCCACTAAAAGTTTGTCAGGGGGCCCCCGATATCTTACCGCCACCACTGACCACCTTACTGAATATGGCTAAACCCCCACCCAAATTTGGTTAAAGGAAGGGGGGGGGGGTATAAAATACACTTTTTTAAATTATTAGTTAAACACATGTTGTTAGTTTTTCTATAAAATAAAAAAAATTGTCAAATTTTGTTTTTTAGCATTGGGGCATTCTATTACGTACTGCTTGCTTCCACATAATCACTATGTAATTTCATAAAAAATATTAATATCACAATATTAATTAGATTATTACATTTTTTTATAAGCTATACATGTGAAGAATATGAAATGTACTAAAAATGAAGAAAAAAATTATTTTTCTTTTACCCAAACGTAGAATGTAGCTTCTACAGATATTTGTTATAGCTAATTTTTTTCGAAAAAATTATATAATATGTCATCTTTTACTGGCAAAACTAAACAACTTGATTTTTTAAACTATGTACATTCCACAAGCACTAAATGTCTATAAAATAAATTTAACAGTGAAACCACACTCATAATATATTTTAACACCAAAAAATAATACGAAATGCCACAACATGCCTATTTTATTAGAATTTCATATAAAAATCAAACTTCAAAGCGACGGGGCGTGACCTAGCAGTTGTTCAAATGAGCCTAACTTTTGGGATCTTTTGTTTCTAGCATAGTAGCAAGTTTTTATCACTACATATTTTTAGATTTCCAAAACATAATTTTTCGAGCCACCCTAAATGTAAGTTTTTAGTTCGCAAAAATGTGGCTTTGCATTTTTATTTTTGTCTAGCTACAATATCTCGAAAACGGTTTGTCTCACTTTAAACATGCATAGGACCTTTTTTGTACAGCATTATGGGAGAAATATTTTTGATAAGAACATTTCACTTCAAAAAATAAACTGTTTGGCGAGAAAAGTTAAAAAAAGTAAATTTTAAACTTTAAGGGAAGGGAGGGGGGGATGCCCCCCCCCCCTAAGAGGGGGGACTATAATGTTTCTTACTACTACACCCTTAAGAGTGTTTTCACAAAGTCTCAATACTTTATAAATGATTTCCCCTATTATTCCTTTATTTCCTGGACTAAATAGAGTTCACAGTCGACACCATTAGCAGCTTCCCTTACTACACGCATCCGCTATTACCGCTTTTTTACTCCTCCTGCATTAGAGTTGCTATGACATATTATACATCAAATTAAAGCTAATAAAATAATCTATACGTTTTATTTCACCATATGTTTAGTGCCGACCCCGTGGAAAAAAGTTATTGTCAAAATTGTTCAGAATAGAAAAAAGATATGTTGACTTTTTACCATATTTTATGAGTTTTAGTACACTTTGACTGCAAAAAGCATGTTGATATGGGTATCAAATTAAAGAGGACAGTGTATAGAAGATTTTAAAACAAACCGCACACCGTTATCACTTATTGTTCCGGAGATATTGGCCTTACAGTGAATAGCCCAAATTTGGTCTTTAATAGGGGGTGGTGGGGGAAGCAAGCGGTGGCACTCGATATGATAATATGGAAAATGCTTCTCTAAACACCTTCTAAACGATGGTGCAAAGAAAGTTTAGTATTTAATTTTTCCCCCCTTTAGGCTCTTTTTTGGTCTATTTGTACTGGGCTACTATTAAGTTTCTCTAATCTATGTTTATAACGTAGGTCAAAAGACAATACGGTTACACCTGCACTAATTATTTTTGCTGCGTTTACAGCCTTAAGTTTGTTTAATACTACCAGTCACGGTCACTATCAAGCCGCGGACTTAGGTGTTCACATGTTCGCGGGTAGGTCACGGTCAAGGCACGGTTTTGGATATTCGGCCGAGACTATTTACTCGTTACTTTTAATTTTAGAAGCATTTTGAAATACTGCTGCTAAGAAGAATAGGCAATGATTTTGAATGAGCAGTCATCTCAATCCAAGGAAAAATGATCTTGGTCTCATATAATGTGATTATTTTTCTTATTTAACGTCATTAAAAATACCTAATTACCAAAAAGCTACTGTCAAGTACACAAGTATAATGAAAGAGATAGAGTTATTAAAAAATGAGTTTCTAACTATACTTAAAAAGAGTTTCACAATAAACCTGACAAAAAAAAAGAAAAAAAAAGAAGAAAAAAAAAAAGAGAAAAAAGTAGGTTGATTCATAGTAATGCTCCATTGTAATTTTAATACCGTTGTAGGCTAACTCCCATATAAAAATTCATTGAATTAATTTTAACTGTGTCTCCATAGTGTGAAACGTAACAACATTATTATTGTTCCTAAGGTCAAACAAAACCTTGTGAACCACGTTTAGATATGTTTTCATTTCTTTAAATCTTATTGAGTTTGTAATTTATATTTTGTTAATTGGCAGGGCGAAAAGCCAGTTCCTCCACCGATACCGGCCAGGACAAGGATGGGAAGTATAAGATCTAGACCTCCACTTCCACCCCCAAGACCACAGAGTCAAGCCTGTGGCAGCAGTACTAGTACTAGCAGTACAAGTAGCAGTGGTACTAGTACTAGCGGAACTGGAAGGAAGACACCTCCACCTGCCTACTCCGAACTTTATCCAGCAAGGAGGTATAGTTCGGAGCGTCTTGGCCCACCACCACGTCCTAGTCCGCCAGGAAGGAAATTAAGCGAAGGATGTCTACCTTCCAATAGACAGAACTCTTCGGGAACAACACCGTCGAGGCCTTCACCGTTAGAAGCAGCGGCGAGGACAGTAGATCAACCGTCCGATCCCAACACTTCTCCCATTACCAAGTCACATTCTACACCTGCGTCTCTCCAAACAATCGTCAGATTTCACTCAGGATCTACCATGTCTCTACATCATAAGGTAAACCACATGAACACTGAAATCCATACCGACATCGTATTACAACAAAATCCATTCTATACATTTTATTTTCTCAGTTTAATCATTTGAGCGCACTGAAGTGCGCAATGCTAAGTTCCTGTAAGCATACAGTGTATATTTACTTAAATCAATTCATCCGGTTTTTCTCACCCTCATAATCTCTGCTTTGAACCATAGAGTAAGCTATGAATCGAGAGCGGAACAAGGTGAAGGGAACTAACAAAGAGGTTCCAGGGTACGTACACAGAATCCCAGGCCAATGTGCTCTGATTTGAGTCATTGATACGCCTTGGGCCTCTGATTATATGGCTAATCATCCTCGCTTTGGCAGTACGTTGCATTGCCATGTACATAACATGTTGTGTAAAGTGGCTGGAACTATCTACCGCGGGTCTGGTAAAAAGGTCTTTAATAAGGCCTAATTGCTAGGTCCGAACAAGTGTTTAGACCTACTCGTATAGTGCTAGTACTAAGACATACTGCTACTAGTCATAAGTTCACTCATAATGGCTTAAATTTATGGGTTGAATTTCAAGGCTGTTTCCCGCTTCTGCGTAACAAGGTCACGCTCCACAAAAGAGTGACCAGGCGGGATGAAAGCCGGACTTTCATCTTAAATCAATTTACGATTAGAAAAATCCAAAGACAAAATATTCAAAATATCTCTCAATAGTTGTAAATTTAATTAAAACTCTTAGAATTACCCAAGTTAAGTTGTTTGAAAATATAATAATATAGTTATTAAATAATAATTCTACCCAACCCGTTCCTGTGACTTAAAATCGATACAATCCCTCTTAAAGATAAGGGGTCACAGTAGTTAATGATAGTAAAAAGGGAAAATGGGAATATTCAAAACTACGTTCTATATACTTTATAGACCCCCTTACTAAAAGGGCAATATTGTATGTATAATACAAAATCGCCTTATCAAACAGCTCTAAGCTTCAACTAATTGGCATGGTAATTAGTTTTGTATGGTTATGTTTTTGTCTGAAGCAGATACTGGGAGAGCGCGGGAGGGGATCTCACTATTTGACGCGCGGGAAACTCCGTTATCAGTTCATACAGATAGCAATTAATGCTATTGCTATTTTAGCTATTGGAGCAGCCTTAGCAGCTTACTTCAAAGGTGAGTTATCTAGTTAAATTATCACCGAAACATTAATTAACACAAGAAGTAAAATTACAATTTCAATTTACAATCTTCCACTTTGTCAACGTCGTAAACATACATTTAAAAGACTTAGGTTTAAGTATTTATACATTTAAAATACTATATTTAAATATATAAATTATTTACAAGAGATATAAATTGGTAATTTCATATTTAAAAACCTTGTGCTAAATTAAACATGATTGACAGAATACTCATTTCGTTAATTGGATAAAATCTAAAGGCCATGAACCATAATATAGGAAAGTGCAATGATCTAACTCCTCCACGAATAGAGTTTGGCAGACCAAATATTTGTCGTGTGAGACGTGCCGGAGCAGATAAACAACTCAGTAAATGAGAGGTTTACTCCTCATCTCCATAAAACCAACAAGACGAGCTTTTGCTTTCTAAGGATAATATGTTGATCTTATAATGTATACAAACAGCGCAAAATTTTTGGTTTTGAAAGAGTACAACTTAAAGCCCTGTTACTTTGTGAATTCTTTATATATCTAAAAGGTTTGATAAAACTATAAAATTATTAGTAAGATATTACAATCTAATTATGTTAGGATATATTTTTATTTAAGGTTATTGTTTTGGGCTTGCAGTCCCATGTGTATTAGCCCTCCTACTACAGTCTCATTAGACAGACCTCTTAATTTCTTCTACTTTTTACACTTTTTTAGACATCCTCATTCTATTTAACGTCTCCAATTTATCTAGACTAAATTGTTAGGTTTGCGATAAACTATATCTATTAACATTTGACCATTAAACAATTTTCATTTTGATTGTGATAAATCGAAGCAACGTTAAAATGAAAATAATGTCTGGAGATAATAATTGCATTCTCAAACCGCTTTTCTAAAAAGGAGGTTGCAACTGCATTGGCCTAGAAATTCTTAATGTAATTATTTTAAATTATCACTCACTTAATGAATTTACAGCTTATCCTGGAACTACGGTTCGCTACGTAAACAGAAATGTGACAGTGACGACAACCAAAGTTGCTTTTATACCTCAAGAAGTCAATCCAGCTCCAGGTATGAAATAATTTAACATTATCTCGTATATTAAGTGTAACAATATAATAAGTAATTTATAAGGTAAAAATTATAGTAACGATTCGACATCTCCGCTACTCGTATTTTAAAAACTGCTGTTTTCTCACAATACTTGAAATGTAATGTGGTGTATAAACATTCATTTGAGATGCGCAGGCGCACCTCACACGGCATGCGCAGAGACCGCTGGTCTGCTTGTTACTTGGTTTGTGCTCGCCAATCTAAAGAGGCTTAATGGTTTATGAAATCAAGAAACAACATCTCCTTAGTCAATTTGTATTTTCATTCCAGGGATAGTTTTCCTTAAACACACTGATCCTCCTTTATTAATTTGATATATTTACTAGTACTTTTGAGGGCATTTCCACTTGACAGCAGGTACCCTGGATTCCCTTACTGCATGCACTGCGATCCTGCTAAGAGTCCTCGCGAAGATTTATGCTTCTCATGGCCTGGACAACATCTCCCATGCTCTCATGGCCTGGAGTGTGGTCGTCTTCGGTTCCTCCAACAAGGAGGTGACCACTCTATAACTCGACGAAGTCATCTCACTTCTTCCATACGCCGGTCATGCCCGTACCATTGCAGTGCCCTAGCTTCTATCCTCTCCATAAAATTCTACTTCTTATCCATTCTCTGTCGTATGTCCTTATTCTTCACTCTGTCCAGTCGCAATAATCTTCTTCTGAGGTCGTCCGCCAACATTCTTCCTTTCTGCCTCTCCGTCAGGGTCCACGCTTCCGCTCCATGTGTTAAGATACTCTCCAATATGCCCTGCCTTAACCCTTTAGACATAGAGAATGACATTTTATATTTTTTAAATAAAACCATTCTATGATTTATTAAAAATTTTCAGGGATGTGCTTATCAGTGATTGTACCATTCTGCATCCAACATAAGATTCCGTATAATTTCACCATATTTCCAAATTATTTCGCTCATCTCAATCAAAGGGAAGCAATTCAGGTATTTTTAAAAATATCACATTTTTTTCAATAATTCATTAAATGAAATTAAAATATAATTTCATTAAAATATAATTGTTATTACTTTAAGGTTCATAATATAATAAATGAATGATGCTAATTATTAAAATTTCAGGAGTTAGAACCGTACGATGCTTTGGTTGACGTCCGCTGCTATGAACTCTCGCCACTATTTATCTGTTCTGTATTTGTACCGAAATGTGGACCTGATGGAGAAATAGTACATCCTTGTAGATCTCTTTGCCAAGGTAATTTCAGATATCGTCTTTTCTTGCTTAAGGAAGGGGGTTAGGGTTAAATATTTAAGGGGGTTAATTGAGTTGATCGTCACTTATCATTACTGACATGCCATATAATAAGTTGTTAAGTGTTAGGAAAGGCGATTGTTAATTTTTTATACTACATCTATTCAGAATATTAACTAGATAGACCTCTTTACGAATGTTGAATAAATTTCGTATTATGACTAACAAAGATAGTAAATATAAAAGTAGACTGACTATCACTTTTAGGGTACTAACCTAAACAACATATATATCCTTGCAGACATTCTTATCTACAGTAATTTTCCTCGAATGAAAAATTAATTTAATAAAATTAGAATGAGTTAGTTGGGATCAACAGTACATGTATATGTGTATGTTTATATAATAAGTATATACTAGCTTTCATGTTAGTGGCTATGTTTCCTATAGTCCTGTATGCCTAGCAATTAAATTAAATTCCTAAATAGTTTTGTTTCCAAAGCCTTCTAGGAATAAAATCAGGACTATATTGCACATCTTAATTCCATTACTGAGAATATAATACTCTCCAAATCAGTTTGGAGAAAATCTATATACATATTTAAAAAATAACCTACAGAAACTAAATAATATAGTAATAACCAACGATGCAAAAAAAGGTTTAATAAATAAGAAAAACGTCGTCAAAACCAATTAGACTGGGAAGTCATTGAACAATCATCAACCAATTAAATAACCAGCCTCTTCTCTCTATAGCAGTTGCACCAGTAAATAATTAATAAATCTAGTTCTAGCACAAATTAATAAAATAATAAATACTCGATTTAAAGAGCATTAGTGTGAGGTTTATAAACACCCCAAACAGAAATTAAATCGGTCGAAAATTGCGGACGCCATAACCACTCAAAGTCAAATTTCTTAAAAAAATAAAAATAATTAATATAAAAATTCCATTTTTTAAAACTGGTCTGATTTACATTTTTTTTTTTTTTCTGTATTCTTCACCTTAGTTGACGACATTTACAACAGACTTCTTCTTTTAAGTCCTGTTACATTTGAAAATTTGGATTTTTTGAAATTCGACCCCAAAATTCCTAAGCTTTCTACTCCTAATTGAAGGATGCTAGAAGTGTGAAAATTTCAGGAAAAACTTCTGCTTTTCATAGGCTTTCAAATGGTATAATTAAAGTTTGAGATCAACAGGCTAGTTTTTTAATTGTAGTGAATTGAATGTTACCAGGCGTGCATTTTTTTTGGTCCGGATCACAACCAATTCTAGTAAAAATGCAAAAAAGGTTTTCCCAAACGATACAACAACACTATGAGTTTCTTGTAGGAAATTTGATGCTGAACAAAAAAGTTCCTATAAACATGGTTCCGAAAAAGCTTCGTTTTCGAGATATTCGCAAAAAACATAAAACAAACACTAATTTTGGACGTTTTTCATAAAAATTCTGCAATAATACAATTATTACCATATTACTCCTTGAAGCAAATCTTGTAGAGAGTCGAATTATACTAATTTTAGCTCTCTACAACAAAATCTTTTAATGTAAGCGTTGATGCAGATCGCCTTAATGGATTAACTAATAAAGTGTCAGGGACGTGGTACGTAAAATTTTTAAATTTCACAGAAAATCTGGAGTTTGTCGTGCAGCGCTGGAAAGGATGTTATTCAACAAAAAATTATATTCCTTACGAGGTTTCCTTTAAGGTGTTTTATGATAAGTAGTGCATTATTTGAAAATGTTCATGAAAAACGTCCAAAATTGCTGTTTGTTTTATGTTTTTTGCGAATATCTCGAAAACGAAGCTTTTTCGGAACCATGTTTATAGGACCTTTTTTTTTCAGCGTCAAATTTCCTATAAGAAACCCTAAGTGTTGTTGTATCGTTTGGGAAAACCTTTTTTGCATTTCTACTAGAACTGCTTGTGATCCGGACCAAAAATATGCACGCCTGGTAACATTCAATTCACTATAATTAAAAAACTAGCCTGTTGATCTCAAATTTTAATTATACCATTTGAAAGCTTATGAAAATCAGAAGTTTTTCCTGAAATCGTCACACTTCTAGCATTCTTCAATTTAGAGTAGAAAGCTCAGGAATTTTGAGGTCGAATTTCAAAAAATCCAAATTTTAAAATGTAACAGGACTTAAAATGCTTAGCAGCTGATAATTTGAAAATAAATTAGTGATTCTGAAAGGTTTTTTATGCTCTTTAAATTTGTTCCTTACCCTGATTTCCCTATCTCATTTAGTTTTTGAGATATTTGGCATTTTGTTTGGAAATTTTCGTGAAACACTTATAAAAAAGAAATAAATCGATATCTCGAGAACTATTAAGAATTGGGCATATGCTTACTCGACATTTTTTGTTCCAATTTGGCCATAGATACTAACTATGAAGTTTGGCTGGTTAACTTCCGGTCACCCTGTATGATTCCATTTCTCGCCAAATTGGTAAAATTAACACCCTTGAAACTTTGAATATGACCAAAGACAATTACACGGCTATGCTTCTCCCAATGATTGAATCGGCTTTACCCACTCATATTTTGATTGAGTGGGAAAGATCAAAATTTAAAATCAATAATACTAGTAAAGAAAATCAAGGTTTTAGTTTAAGTAATTTAATGGATTTTCTTAGGGGGGAAGTTAAGAGTGAGGAAAAAGTAAAATTTGCCCAACAAAGTTTAGATAATTTAGGTATTAGAAATCGGGAGGTGGACAGTAAATTAGAGGAGCATTTGCCAGCAGCAGCTAATTTATTAAATCAAAATTTTAGTAATAAACCTGCTTTAGATAATGGTATTTGTAGCGGAAAACATTTAAGTCAGGAGTGTTTTAAAGGAAATAATACGTCACTTAAAGATAAAGAAGAATCTATATATATAAAATCCAAAGTACCCTGGATTCCCTT
>KZ652076.1:96938-109695 GCA_001010745.2 Gerris buenoi
TAACGATTCTGTAATTATTAATAAAAAAGTATTTTTTATCAAAAATTTTATAAAATAAAACGATCTGTTGATTTCACTATGCATCCGCCTTGCAAATTGCCCCATTATAAAGTTTGTTAAAGAAAGAAAAGCTAAAACAATTTTCACAAAATCTTGTTATTTTGAGAAGTAACGGTAATATTTTACTAATGAAGCACTTGGGGGAAATAAACCATTTTTTCCGCTGAAGTATTTTAATTAAATTTTAGAAGGAGAATTATAAGAAAATAATCGGCCAAGTAAAATTGCCGGTCAGTTTGTTCGGCGAGTTATTTGAGTAGGTCTTTTTTGAAGGTATAAAGTTTAGATTTATGACATTAATTCTGTGATTTACAGCCTCTCTCGGACTTAGTTCGAGACCTTATAATGGGTTTCCAGTAAAGCTTCTGTACTGTTGTGAACTCAAGGATACTATTTGGATCATTTCCAAAAGGTAAGGGTGGGAGTGGGAGTTTCTATTACCTTCAGGTAGTAGTCGTAATTCTCTTCCGCGTGAAGGTTCTATAAGGACAAGGGCTAAAGATGTTTCTAACAAGATTGATAGAGGCGAGGAATTGAAGACCTTCTTAATCTTACAGCGATGTCGAGAAGATTGAGCACAGTTTTAAACATTCAAGTAAACTCCGATAAATTAAGCGACAGAAATAATTCAATAACTCACATTATCATATTACTTCAGTACTTTATTCAAGTCCACAAAACTTTGAAATAAAATAGAGATTTATCGCCTTAAAGTTTATTTTAAAACCACTTATATTCTGAAATAATTTTTAACTTTTTTATTAAATTTAAAATTTATAGATGATTTTATATTACATCAAAATGTGGTCGTTTCTCGATTAATAAATATATAATATAATATATAATAAATAATATAATATCAATCACATTAAATAAAGCACTTGGGGAAATAAACCGATTTTTTCGAATTATTGCTTAATAACTTTTCTTGAGTTAAACATAATTTTCAACAATATTTAATCACACACTTCTTATGACTGTAATAATGGCACAAGAAACACCATTTAAAGGTATTCTTAAAAGTATCCTAGTATAAGATTTTTTAAGTAAATTTATATCGAAAGATCCGTTTATTAAGTCATAAAGAAAATAAGTATAAAAAAATATATACAAAACTCCCTTATAAACATAAATAATACTGAATTTAATTTAATAATATATAATTTAAGTTTTAGTTTCCAATTCGTTTTAGATTTTCAGCAAAATCATATTTGGCTAAACGGAAAAATGTCAAGATAGAAATCCGCTTTGATATTAGGTGACATTTTGGGCCCCATATTTGTCTGTCACTCAGTTATTTCAAACCAACTCATTAGGTCATAATTAGCCTACTACTGTCCCATATAAATTATATGGAAACTCACTCATGGGACCAAAAATAGGCTTGCAGGAACGTTTTCGAGAAATATTTCTTCCGAACAGACGAATGTATTGGAAGCTTAATTTTTAAATTTGTTTTATTCATAAATCCAAATTAAAAAATCTATGACAGAAATTCGTTTCAGTTATAAAGAAACAGTTTTGGTCTAGTGTCTATTTATTTATATGTCGTTAAATTTTTGCAACGCAACATATCTTAAAAATCATCAAAAGTATTATTTAATTTATACTTTCGTTTTGTAGAAAAACCAAACAATTTTGACGGATTTAAAAAGAGGCAGCAAATTAAATGAATTAGACAACAATGGATCCATTTTTCGATTTAGCCTAGGGGATTGATTTATCTAAATATGAATAAGAAATTTCATCAAAAAATTGTCCCAGCAGTTTAGGCACCACCAGTCAGCAGAGACGACAATATTTTTTTGTCTCATGGGACCTTAACGTCTAAATCCATTAACATTAAATTTTTGCTTGATAATTTTTCTTAAATATAATATATTTATTTATTAAAGTTATATTCTCTTGCAGAAACCAAAAGACGATGCGGATTCTTTCTCGAAGTATTTGGATTGACTTTAACGGATTACTTAGGCTGCGATTTATTTCCCGAATCGGAAGATCCTGACGTCTGCATCGGTCACTGGGAAGTTATCATGGCCGAAAGAAAAGCCCAAAGACCAGGTACAAAGCATTTACTATTAAATTTTAACTTCAGCAAAATGCTTCTGGAGGCCGATACTGTAACTTTTTTGATATATATCCACTTTGACATTATTTATCAAACATCGCTATATATCAAAGTGTTTTATATAATGTAGTGAATCTGTAAAGTGATCCCAGCGCTGTATATGGCCGTAAACCGAACTACGGATTGACAGCGTCCTTTTTATTGGCTATTTTATAGTTATTTCTGTCAGAAAACAAGGAAAGTGAATGAAAACAAACATAAATGCGTCACTTTGTTTTGGTTTTTAGCATTTCATATATAACAACATAATCTGACGAATTATATCAACAACAATTTCGAGTTGCTATTATCAAACCTTATTTATCAATTTCTCCTTATATAACAACAGACAAAGTTACAGATTCACCTTGACAGGTTGCGCGCGCATCTTCATAACAACAATTTGATAAATAACAACATGAAAAGGGAGGTTTCAAAGTTATAGAATCGGCCCCCAGAAACTTCATAATGTATTAAAATTGTTCTTTATAAGGTATATAGGTTTCCTTGATGAAAACCTCTCTCGGAATCGGTTATATTTGGTGTCGGAGTCACTTGAGAAATGTATCAGTAATTGGTCAGCAATAGATAATAATACAATTTTTCTTTGATATTTTTCATTGATATATATATTATACTAGCTGGATACCCGTGCTTCGCTATGGAATGTATTATTTTTAATTTGATGGATTCATAAACTACCATCAAGGAACATTTTTAATTATTTTACTAAGCGGGAATATCTAGATTTAATCCCTCCCTATTATTTCTATAAGACCCCTTCCACTTTGATAAGATAATTTGAAAATATCACAAACAAGTGATTGATTCCGAGTACTGAAGAAAAATTATTAAAAGATAACTTCCCGGGAAAAGCAGTAGAATTTTTTACATCCCTGGGTGGAAATTGGAATTATCTTTTATGCTAACTTCCTAACTTTAGAAGATCAGTCTAGCCTTAATTCCACCTTTTTTCTTGATTTCTCCCTATGTTTCTTTTAGGGATAAAGTTTTATAAAATCCCTATTGGCAGTTATCAATATAACTTAGAAATTATTATACTACCTATACACTCTCAGATTTTATTTTAGCATTTTAAATAAGTGGTTATGATTATATAAGTAAAGGTTTAGGCATGGTAAGATCAAAGGACATGGTAAAAGGTAAAGGAAAAACCCGACGTAGAGTCACTTGAAAGACAAAAAACGGAGTCCGTTTTTTTGTCTTTCAAGTGACTCCGACTCCACGTCGGGTTTTTCCTTTACCTTTTACCGGCACTGATGATTGCCGAGAGGCTGAATCTATATGTATAGTTTTGTTAAATGCCTCTCTGTGGAGAGGCTTTCCAGTTGTTCGTTAATCAATTGTTTTAGAATAAAAAAAAAAAAAAAAATCTAAATATTTTTTGACAGCGATTGAAAAATAATTCCTTTAATAGTTCTTCGAACAGAAATTTCCACAAAACATAAAACATTGTGTGTAAGCTTCTGAAATTTTTGTTAAATACATTTTAAAAAAAAAATAAAATTAGAATTTTGAAATCTATTTAGAAGCCCCGTTCTCCGACTCACATAGAGCTCCTAAAAAGTTTTATAGCCTATAACCCGCAAAATTGAGCTCAACATTGCGCACAAAAACCAACATAATTTTGACGTGCAATTGGATAAATGTTAAAGAGACCTCTCCAATCCAACCTTATATATATTTGAAATTAAGATTGTCATAATGTATATGATATTACTCTTTAGATACCAATTCTGTGTACTGAAATATCATCCTCCTCCGTAATACAATGGTTAGCATTTATGCCTGCTGAATTAGCGTCAATGAGTTTATGAGTGCTGAACTTAGAGGTCTGTGGATCGAGTCTCGATCATCAAGATTCGTCTAAGTGTAAGATTTTTTTTTAAGGTAAATTAACTGCCGACTTGAGCCGGCAGTTGATTTTCATGTAAAAACTCGATCACTTAAAACGAGTCATTAAACACAAACTTCGTTACATGTTTCAAAACACGATTTCGCTTCATCCAAGCCAATTTTCTCTACCGGCGCACAGTGATAGAAAATTCAAATTTAGCGGGACAAAAATTAAAATTGTATTACATTGATTTTTTTTTTTTTTTTTTTGCTTTCTATGGAATTCCCTCTATGGAAAGAAGCTTTGTAAGTGCAACTCCATCTTTCTTCACCATATATTCACTGTTCAGAGCCTGTGGAAACGTATTTATTGTAAACAAACCTAAGTATCGCACTAATTAATGATTATGTTCGCTTATAACTTATAAACTTGATGAACGGAATTTCATCGGGTTTTTTTATATTTGTTCCTTATTTTTTACCCGTTCCAACGACATGCTATACGTCAAAAACGTATTTATACTTTTGGTATTATTAAACGTAAAAGTTATAAAANGTATAACTCATAATAACTTTTAATAACTCAGAAGTTCTATACCAATAATGAAAAACTTTTTAGAATAATTATACTTTTCAAGATGAGAAGTAAATATTTCAAATATTCCAATAAAAAACTTTATAAAATTGCAATGTATAATAATTAATTTTCTTTTCACACCTTATTGACAAATTATTATACTGAATAGTAAAAAAAAAAATACTTTAAGACAACTAATAAAGGATGTGTTAACAACAGAGAGTATTAATGGAATACAGATAAAATAAATTATATCAGTATAACACGGCTTCTGCTAGGTACAAAGTACAGTCTAATGAAAATATCAAACAAAAAACAGCATATTGTTACACCTGGACATATATAGTCTTAATAAACCGTTTTACACAATAATTAGATGAGTATTGTAAATCTATTTTTGTCCCGCTAAATTTGAATTTTCGATCACTGTGCGGCGCCTAAAGAAGTTTCAATTCAGAACTTTCGAAAAAAGAAAAAAAAAGAGTAGTTGAGCGTGTGAAGACGTTGTTTGGTACTTCAGACAGAATGATGAGACAGATATCTTTATTCTTAATATGAAAACGTTATTTGGTGCAAAGAATGACAGATGTCTTTATTCTGCGTGAAGACTTTTTTGGTTATTTTAAACACGTGTTTGACGAATAGATTTATACTCTCCTCCTTAAGGCCCCCATACATGATCAAACTTACTTGACAAACTTGGCTTGTCAAGCCAGCTTGACAAGTAAGTTTGGCCGTGTGTGGGTGAAATATGAGAGTTTGATGGCTTGATGTGGTGTACACTGGGCATCAAACTTATTTGACAAACTTGCTTGTCAAACTAGTTTGACCGTGTATGGGGGCCTTTAGAATTGGAAGTTTACTACATTTGTTAAAACTCATTATACCATTTCAAAAAAATGTCTTTAAATTTTAGCTTGTTCAAGTGGATTCCAATGTGACGTCAAAAGATGTATACCATGGGACTGGAGATGTGACGGACATATCGATTGTGAAGATCAGTCGGATGAACTTAACTGCAAACACTGTTCCAAAGGTATAAATGAGTTATTTATGAATAGTATCAAAAGACTTCGTAACTTAATTTATCTGAATCGACTACACGTTTCTTTTATATAAAATATAATATAAAACTACGAACATGTTAATATTTGCAGGTATGATCCATTGCGGGGAGAACAAATGCATTGCCCAATCCCATATGTGTGACGGCATAACTGATTGTCCGTGGAGCCAAGATGAAAGGAACTGCAGTAAGTAAATTATTTAACATCATGAAATAACACGGTAAATATTAATTATTGCTAACTTCTAATCAAAATAGAGAAGCGAAAAGAATGTGATAATACAAAAATAACATAGACCAGCTTAAACTTAATTCATTTACTTATTTAACAAACTACTAGAGCTCGCGCAGACTAGAGCAACGCGGCGTGGCGCTCTTCGTAAGAACTTTGTTTTTCAATTGTCGAAAAAAGTGATACTAACTCCTCTGAGAACCAACTAGAAGTAGAAACAAATGAATGACTACGAACTATTAACTTGTATCAAATTTTTATGCTTTATATAAAAATCCGAATAACTGAATTATCACGGTTTTTCTGGAACACTTGAGTAACACTTTCGTTACACTTTGAGTTTAACTTAAAATGTTGGAGATAGATTGCATTTATAGAGAAGGTCACCACCTAGATATTATTTTTCGACCCTATAAATTGTGACTATTTAAAATCTTCTTCATTACGTAATTTGTTCATTGGTCATAATTACTTGTAAATTGGTTTTAATGTATTTTTTGGTTTAAGTAAATTATAATATTACTTGTAGTGCGTCTAAGTGAAAGGATGGGAGACGAAGGTAGCGGAAAACTTGAAGTATATCAACCTGAACTGCAGAGTTGGAGACCTGCTTGTATCAGTTCTTGGGATGCTCAAACATCACCGCAGACAATATGCAGTCTACTTGGATACGGGTAATTTACTTAATCATTTGTATCAATTAAAAGTATATAGAATAACCAACATGGGAGAACTATTCATATGACTTAATGTTTTAAATATTTTAACTAGAAGAAGTTTACTCACAATATTTAGTCTCAATGAACGTCTTGCATGTACAATTATTTTGTACTGTAAATTATATGTTTATCCACAGGAGTTCCAACGAAAGCAGTCTTGCACGGAAAGGCAGCAAATTACCCGTAGTGTCATCGATTAAGACGGAAGTCTGGAGAAAATACCCAAAGATAAAGAAATCGACGAATCTCCTGCGACAATTAAGAGCTTGCCAGAAAAATGAACCGTATACAACTGTTGACCTTACCTGCACCAATGTCAGTAAGTATATTTTTTGACCTGAAACCTGAAGCCTTATTTCATGACACAACTTAAAGTTAAGCAAAAAATAAATCTACGAAGTAGTCTAGAAGGAAAAATAAACGTAGTAACAATTTCGCCTATATTTATTAGAGTATATACCTATACATATAAGATAGAGAAAAGTAGCATTGTTGGAAAATTGGGTGAACAAGGCAAAGCCAACAGCCTATATAATGTACATTGTAACTAACTTTCCAAGAGGAAACATCAGAATAGCTTAAGGGCTCGAGGTTAAAGCAAGCGTGGATAGGCTCGATGTCATACCAACCCATCCAATCTATAAACCTTATCTCTAACTTGTTCTCTCATAACTAGTCAGTCTTCATTTTCTTCTCTCGTCGGTTTAATCTCATGTTATGACTAAGGTAGAGGTATTTTCCTTTCGCAAATGTACACTTCAGGGAATTATACTATTGCCTCTTTCACCGCCCGAACAAACTAAAAACGCTAAACACCTATTTAAAAATAATACTGGAAAACAAATGGCGGAACATTCGCCAAGCAAGTTCATTTACACCTGGAAAAACAATGCGAGCTAAAAGGGGGAAAAAAGAGAAGAGTAATATGTATATCCGGGATATTTCTTGTGTAATTTCAAGCAACTTTAATTAAAATGACAAAAGCTTTGTTCATTCGCATCAGCTCGAGAATATGAAGGGTGTATATTGTAACAAGTAGATAGACAACGTGTAGAATTTGTAAGGGCATTTTTATGCTTTATGAAAGAGGTTAATATTTTTTTGTTGTAGTAGCTAGAAAAATATTTGTTTTACTCGTCATGTAACTATTCATTTGCATAATTAATAAACTTGTGTAGTGCGGTTATTTTAGTTCCTTATAGTCATAGAGTGACATATTTTGTCAATAAATGAAATATTTACTAAATTATACTAAAATATTTTCGTATTTAATACTCATTAATATTTTCAATTTATTCTTTCTTTTAATAAGTTTCTTCTTTTTATTAATTATCGAATTTTTATATTAATTTTGATAAAAATACATAGGCTGTACATGAATTCTTGTTTACAGTGTATTCGTGACATATACGAAATGTTTTCCGGTCCTCTTTAAATGAAAATAACATAATTGTTACATTTTATTGGTTTTTAAAATAAAATATTTACATTTGTATTTCAACGTACTTAGACTCTTAAAGAGATACTTTGTCACCGAAACGAAAATAAAATTCTTTGAAGAACAAATATGAATGAAAAGGCTGCAAGCCTTTTGTGATCCTTTGAATAAAATTCTTTATGAAACATTTTTATGCAACAAAAGCTTAGGATTAAAGATTGATGAAACTATTGTCAAATAACAATAGTGGATACATTTTAATTTAGACCAGTTCATTTTATCATCGTTGAACTTATGATTATTAACATGCTATTAAGTTTAAGTTAAACAATATTCGGCCAATTGGCGTCACACATAGCTTCTTCGCATCCTACTTCGTTTACTTTAATGATTTTTAAGCATTTACAACCTATTATTGCCAACTTTATTTAATTTTCCTCCCCGTTTTTTAAACTTTCAAAATTATTTTGATTTTTTTCATTAATTAAAGCATCAATTTAGCAAAAATAAATTACGCATACTGTTGAAATTGATCTAGAGCGATCTGATGCGGGCTACTTTCGACAAACATTCCAAATGAAATAAAAATCAATGTGTAATTTTGAAGATATAGGTGCAAATAAATGTATGATTGTACGTATGTAGAAAAGAAAGAAAATGTATGTATGTAGAGAAGAAATAAAATTGGTGTAGAAGTTTGTACCCTAAATGGGACCAAAAATTAGCTACTTATGGCCTACCAAATTTTATTAATTGGACGATTAGTTTTTAAGATATGTTGGTTCGCAAAAATCAAGCGACAGCCGACAGACAGACAGACAGAACGACAAACCGACACGAAACCAAACATTTTCCCTGATGTCTGAAACCGTATGTAAACAATTATTTATATAAATTATTCAATTATTTTACATCTATATAATTTAAATTGTGAAATACTCTGCTAATTAGTGTAGCTCTCTATCGTTCATTTTGAATACTTGAATGATTTCATACAGTTGAAACCTATTATTTTGTCGAATTTATTTAATTTTCCCCGGTATTTAAAACTTTCAAAATTGTTTTATTGGTCGAAAGACAGACACGGAACCAAAGATGTTCACTTATGTCTGTCTGAAACGGATTTTTGTCTTGGTAGTTTTGAGGAGACATAAAGAATGTTCGTTTTCAAGAACTACCACGACGCTCCCGGTACCTTCGATAAGCTGGAAAGCAAAAGTTTTACTAATACCATTTTAAGACTCTTGATGCGTAGAGAAAGAAAATTTTTATAGTAAGCTATCATTATTTTTGCCCCGTACATCCTAATTACAAGAGTTCCAAATGCAATTCATCACTAGTATTTAAAGAGGAGTTAACCTAAACTTTTACTCTTAACCGATTTTAAAAAATATCAATATCGAGCACTTGATTTACAGCATGCGGTGTGAGAAGGCAAACAGGATCGATGCCAAGTCGACGCATTATCGGAGGCACGAAGAGCACACCAGGTGATTGGCCATTCCTTGCGGCACTATTAGGCGGCCCTGAGCAGATCTTCTACTGCGCAGGCGTTCTTATATCAGATCAATGGGTTCTCACGGCTTCTCATTGCGTTGGAAAGTAAGTTATCAATAATAATTGAGAGAAAGGAGAAATATTTTGTGACTTCAGTTAACCAAAAATTAACGATTCAAAAATTAATTCTATTGATGTTACGTTCCAGCGTATCTCAAAGCGAGCTGTCAGGTTGGACAATCCAGCTAGGAATAACACGCCGGCGAGCACATTCTTATCTAGGACAGAAGGCGAAAGTCAAAAGAGTAATTGCTCATCCGATGTACAACATCGGTGTAGCCCATGACAATGATATAGCTCTCTTTCAGGTAATATTAAAAGACTATCTTAATATTAGTATAAAGTAAAATTTTTGTACTGAATTGGATTTGGGCGGTTCAGTAACATCAGGAAGTTAAAATAGAAGATTAATGATGACTAAAGCCACACTGAACACAGTCCCTTTAAGTGTCATTCCCGCAAAACTTCAAAGAGTGCATCTAAGTAAGATGAAGTTACTCGATTTGCAGGTATATATTTTGAGCTTAATCGTCGAAAATTGTTTCACCATATCTACTAGTGAGTGAAAGTAGTCACTGTTTTCCCAACTAAAATTCTATTAATTTATGACGATTATTTTGGTTTTACAGTTATCTCAGAGAGTGACTTTCCACGAACATCTACTCCCTGTATGTCTTCCAGCGGCTGATGATCACTTAGCACCAGGAACATTGTGCACGGTGATAGGATGGGGTAAAAGAGAAGACACTCTGGTCACCGAATACGAAGCAGGTATCAACGAAGTGACGGTTCCGGTACTAAACAGAACAGTTTGTAATAAATGGCTAGAACCGAGGGAGCTTAACATAACCCAAGGAATGATATGCGCCGGATACGAAGCTGGAGGCAAGGATGCTTGTCAGGTAATTTATTAATTTTATATATATTTGGAATTTTAAAATTTCCAATTAGATTTAATATGAATTGATTATCAAAAGAAGTAGCTGTACCTGTTTACATTAATATTGTTGTTTCTTTTACAATGAGATCACAACGCAACCTCAGGTTATTACAGGCCACATGGATCCAATACCAAGATAAAGATAATTTGAAGTTTCGCACAGAAAGCGGTCACGCTGATACCTATCATTTCTTATAATTATTGATTTAGTTTCTTAATTTATATTCATTGTGTAGGCATTAAAATTGAAATTTTTCACAAATTATCGGAAAAATAAAAACTGTTATAATGCCTGGTCGCATTAATGGGCATGATTAACTTCTTTTAAACGACAAAAGAGAGTGGCTAACCTGGCCAAGTTTTCTTGTATTAAAAACCTTTAACCAATTCCAGAGATAACACTCCTAATATTCATGTGATACATTCTTGTTCTATAAAGGAGGGGTAAATTATACCAAAGATCTGAATAACTAATCTTAGATTTGTCTTGCAGGGAGATAGTGGCGGACCGTTACTGTGTCAGACTCCAGGCGTCCCAGAACGGTGGTTCGTCGGAGGAATTGTCAGCTGGGGTATCAAATGCGCTCATCCGAGACTTCCAGGTGTATACGCTTACGTACCTCATTATCTACCTTGGATTAAACAGCAAATCGCTCAGTACTCGGACTAAATGAGGTACAATCAGAGATAATTTGGAATGAACAAATATAATTGATTGTAGTTTCTCCTGCGAGATTAAAATTGGATCTCGCAATGTTTATCTCTTTTGAGCTAACGCTTCGAATAGAGAGACATTCGTCTACCTTCCTTATGACTTCGCACAGAGATTGTGAATTTTATATCTCTGTGGATATTCGACTTTTAGCATCGTTTCTTCTAGAAGGAACTCTTCTTCATCAGTAGATAAGTCTTCCAGCAAATGAATCTACATTTTGTCTTCAACCCCACATCTTTCATCTTCGATAACATCGGGTCTCCTCTTAAAAGTAGATTTTTTTAGAGGGAATACTTCCCTAACAACTAACAACTCGAAGAATCGAGTGGTCATAACTGTTATGAAAACATGTACGACTTGTATCACAAAGCAACTTATTTTCAAGTCCTCTCATGGGAAGATAAATTAGGACAAGAACATATTGACATAACTTAAAAGATTAGTTATAACTTACGTAAAAATATTATCTTCCACTAATATCTTTAATCTTCAAGAAAATCTCCACATTTTTAGTATCTTTACATTTATAGCCAGATTTTTCGACTTCTTCATAACTATCGATAAAATCCTATATACCTGACTACAATCAATAAAATTCAATGTGAAAAGATTGATAAACTTTAAGTCAAGAATACATTAACAATATTTACAAAAACGTAAAGATCTTATAAAGTGTAAACATCATCACACAATACTACTTTCAAAATGACATAATTAATTAAAATTATAACCTAATGTTTCAATTTGTTATAAAAATAATAAAAAGGATGTATTTTTTTACAACAAAAAAAGGAACATAATAATTTAAAAACGAATATCTTCGCACAAGAGGGATGGTCAAGGTCAATATTTAAAACAAATTAACCACTGTTAATTGTACTCAATTGAGTTAGCTCTAAAATATAAAATAGTAAACTGAGTAAAAGCTAAAGAATAAACTTGGTTAATTCAGAGTCAAATTAATCTATATTTATTTTTGGACAAATAACCTTTATTTCATCTTTAGTTTACTAATGATCCACAATTAGAGTTCATTGCTGGAATCACTATAGCAATATTTCATGTAGATTATTACAATCCATTTCATCTTCATTTAATTGATAATGTACAATTAAGAATTGTAGAATGAACAAGAAGAATTTATCTTAATTTTATTTGAACATTGATTTGTACATTAAATCAATTGTTTCATTATAAGTTCACTGATAAAGTCAAAACATGTATATTGCCTTTTTTTGTTGAAATTTCTTATGAGATTTGATAATAATAAATCTGATTATTATTATCAAATTACTACTTAAGAGTTTTATTCAAAACCTACCACAAATAAGTTCGTCAACTTTTAGTAACCCTTTTAAATAACCTTGATATTAGAATAATTACTTGATATATAATATATTTTTACCTTTTGTATAATAAATAAATGGAAGTATAGAGAAAAGAAGTATATACCGTGTTAGAAGAATTGGAACTTCACTTAAAAAAA
>KZ652076.1:144513-173819 GCA_001010745.2 Gerris buenoi
AAAAAAAAAACCGCACTTTTTTGAACACGCAATGAAGGTTTGAAATAGGGTCTTAATAAAAGTCGTCCAGGTTTAGGGTATTATAGTTTACATAGAATAAATTACCATAGGGGGGGGGGGTTCTTTGTAGGTAAAAGGGAGGAGTGTTATAACAAACATTGAAGATGGGATAAGCACAAGGTATGAAATTTAAAGTAGAAGAATGTAGTTTTCAGACCCCGCAAACCCCATATCTCTATCTACTACAGAAGCTGAGCTATAAGTGTTCAAAAAAGTGCGGGTTTTTTTTGGCCCACCCTGTAAATGGGTTGTAAAATCACAAAATCATTGAGTTGCTGCACAGGAACAGAGTTCGGCACATGGGCCATAAGCTCACACCTTCAATATTAAACATAGAGACATGGAAATTTAAATGCTTATAGTTAAGTAAGGCCAGAGGGTCACAAGTATTTTTACTTTTATTTTTATTGATAAAAAAAAAAAAAAAAATGTGAGAGAAAAAAAATCATTAATGATTAATGTAATAGTTGATAAAAAAAAAAAAAAAAATGTGAGAGAAAAAAAATTGGAAATAAAAATTTCCTAATTAAAAACAGGTGGACATTAAACTTTATTCCATGGTGTTGTGCCAAAAGGGCCGATCTGCAAAAATCCACAAGGACTAATCTGAACTAATATCACGTTTGTTTTTTCATTTATAATTAATAAAATAAATTTGGCTATTTTGACTTGTTAATTAGGTATCCCAATATATTTTAAATGAATAAAAATATAAATAAGGCATTCAAATATTAATTTGTCATTATAGCTTTTCAAGTTTTAGAATCCAAATAAAAAATGCAGATTGGCCCTTTTGGTGCAACACCATTGAATATGTAGAGTAATTGTGTGAATTTTGTGAAATTCTGATTCGTTTAATTGAGCCACAACCAACAATGTTTTTCACCCTTTTATTTTGGCTAATGAAATAAAAACAATTTGAAATATTCTTGTAATGAAAAAAAGCCAAATTCCATCGGCTATTTTATTCAAGATGGTGACCATATAAGTATATGAAACCAAGTTCCTTCACTAACATAATTATTACCACTTCATTGAAACACTAAAATAAAACTATAGTATTTGGTAGGATAATTTCTAAAATAAGAATATCAGGAGGAGGAATAATAAAGAAATATTGATATGAGATAAAATATTAAAATATTATAGGTGAGACCAATTTTTCTTTAGCAGCGAAAAGAAAGAATTTTCTTTAGACAGGAAATTTCCTGTCTTCCCAGTGCTCCATCTGTCCCTGCCCTGTTATTAACTTTAAAAAAAAAGAAAAAAAAAAAAGGTTAAAACTAAAATAAATACGATAACAATTTATAATAATTCAAAAAATAATATAATATATTTTTACCTTAACACTTGATACATAATAAACATTTTTTTTTTTTATCACAGGTTTTATCATATTTTTCTACATTAATATTATTTATATTCATGTGAATATAATTTAATTTAGTACAATTTTGACTAATTTGGAACAGATTAAAAAAGCTATAGTTTTTAAAACTGTACATAAAAATTATCTTCAAAAGATTATTTTATTTACATAAATCTGATATAATAATACAATTAAAATTATTAATATTGCAGCTTACATTTTATTTATACTAATTTGAACAGCAGAATGCTATTATATGATATTTATAAAAGACTCTGAGGATTACTACTCTTAAGAGAGAATTTTTGTCTGACTATTGACATCAACTACTTTCATACCTACTCCACTTTTAGAGCAGAATAAAATAATAATAGCATAAAACTATTCAATATTTACAGGTCTAAAAATTATGCAATTTTTGTGCTTAGACAGTATTCAAGAGATTAAATATAAATTATTATATTATTATTAAAGAGGAAGGGAGAAAGGCAGGTAAAAATGGACCCTCTCTGGTAGGAAGTGAACCACAGATGCCTGTTTATATACTTTAACTATATAAATTCCAATTATTAACTAATTTATTCCTACAATATCTAGTCAGCTGAAGATTTCAACCAAAAACAACTAGATAAGAGGATTTAGCAAGAAAGTGTATTAATAAAAATAATAAATAAAATAATAGATAAAGATAGGTTATGCTCTTTACAAAACAAATTGACACCTTTAGATACAAGATGACTGACTAAGTAAGTAATTAATTTAATAGTAAGAATAATTTGTATTGTGTACTGATTCTGTTAGATGAGACTAAGATAGGGGGAAACCAGTTTTGTCATTATCATAAAGAATAGTGGAGTTTAATGAGAAACAGTAGAACCTCCCATACAATAACTGGATTGCAAATATAGAATGACACGCACGATAATAAGAAACGAAGTCTAGCGATTAGTATCAGTAGATAACAAAGACCTGACTAACTGCTTTTATTGCTTTACTCAATATTCTGATAAGGACGAAGTTCGGTCGTGTCAGATTAAACTTTTTTTTAACCAAGGGGTTTCGTGGTTGAATATTCCAAGGAGTCGGATATCGCGAGGTAGGATATGGGGGGTTCTACTGTACTTGCATTTTAGATAATCCAATAGGCAACCAAAAACCAGCTTTGTCTCTATGAAAATAGAAACTAAAATTATACATAACAGTCAGAACAACCAGTAATGTCCAACCATAAGAGGGAAAAGTTAGGATTTATATTTATGGTGACAAACATGGCTTTCCTCCTTGATCTTCATTTTACGTAATTTAAATATAATTTTTTATATTTTAAATATTACTATAAAACAACAGGTTTACTGTCTCGAAGAAATATCAGAAGTGCTGTAAGAATTTAAATTAAAGAAAAAAGCATAAACAAGTACAGCAGAAAAAGTATAAACAAGCTAGAGAATGATGAAAAATATTTAAAACTAAATAAGAATAAATTGTCTAAAGGGCACAGTACGGAGCCTGAGCGATCACATTTAAAATAAAAAGATGTAACAATTTATTATAAATCAACTTTAAAAATTTCACTCAGGATGATCGTGAGCATTTTAAAATCATCTGAGTTTAAATCAATGAAAATCAGGAAGAATCCAAAGACACTTTATCTCCACTAAATATATAATATTTATTTATTTATCAGAGCAGTTTCAAGCCCTTAAAAAGACATCATCAATAGTTATGGAAGAACTAGAGTAAAATAATAAATTAATATGATAAAGGTGTCTACATAATGCCAGAAACCAATGTAAGACTGTTAGATGTAGAAGCATATATGGGGGAAGGAATAACATATTCTGTCTCTCAACATAAATTGAAATTGGTTAATAAAAAGCAGCTTTCAGCCTTCGTAAGGCCAGGTCATCATCAGTATCTAAGAACAAACGAGATCATACATTTTAGATTGTTCTTAGGCATTGATGGTGGCCTTATGAAGGCAGAAATTTGCTTTGTTTAATAAAAAAATTTTTAATATAAGTGGAGAGATAGTTTGTCTTAATCCTTTAATGTAAGACTCAGATTAACGGTTTCTTTAAGATTACCTTCATCAACACTAATTCTATACAATAAAAGCAGGGATTTTGCTTTTGAATAAGAATTAATTAACACTATTGCCCAACAGAATTATACTTCATAAGTAGTGATGTGATATCATAATTTGATAATACAATGCTATTCAGAAAAGAAGAAGTGAGTTGACAGCACGGAAAATCAGGTGACACTCAGATTGGCCAACCTATGTGAGGGTAAAAATAAAGCCACTAGGTCTGTTTTAAACGGTTATCCCGAGGGCCGCGCCCCTCCACTAGAGATTTTTATTTTTGCCTAGTTGGCTCAACCTATTGCCCGCCAAAATCTCGAGCTCTCATTGGCTCTCCCCACAATGTGTCAAACTATCCGGCGCTGTCAACACACGTCTTCTTTTCTGAATGGTACTGTAGAGAAGATTAAGGTTATGTTTTACAATGATCTGAAATGTTTGATACATTGTATTCTAGAATCATGATATTTCAAGAATATTGTTAAGTTTTGGACAGAACATTTGAATTAATGCAACCAGATTTGCTACTGGTCACATGAATCAATCGAGCAATTTGATCAAAAACATCCTACTGTATAAATAAAATAACATTAACAAATAAAATTATTAATTAGTCCTTTCCTTTATTCGTCGGCATTTAGGGCATTCGTCTACTTGCATTCTGCACTCCACATGGATAACTATGCCACATCTAGGACATCTATATGTTGAGTCTAGATGAAACGGGAAAATTATCTGTGGTGAATTACAGACTTCACAAATGAAACCTTTTTGAGAGCACAACGGACAGTTAATAACATGCAATTCACAAAATTTAATAACTTCAGATAAAATTTGCAATAACGAAGAAGAAGGAATTTCAAGAAGATCCGAAATAGAGTAAAGATGAATATGTTCATAAAGATATTCACGAGGCCAAAGTTGTTTCTTGACTGCTTCTATTACGGGCTCGTGACAAGCTTTCAAATACATTCTTAAGAGATTCAAAGACATACGTTGTTTCTGCAATTTTTCCATTTCCGGTACAATCAAATATAATTTTGGATTAACCTTTCTAACATCGATTAATGGATGAGCTTGGACATCAGAGAGAAACAAGTAAGCCTTACCGCTGACAGGATGCTTTGAAAAGTCCCAGTTATGAAGTATTCTAGCAGGAATAACCGATTCTTTTTCATCAAAACATTCGACACAATAATAATGGCCGGTCAATCCACAAACTTTAAAAGAAGCAAAAGTAACACCGATATGCTGACCACAGCGTTTGCACTTGAAATCCTGGGATATCAAGCCGGTCTCTAATACTAACTTTCCTAAATGATCGACCATACTTTTCAACTCCTGTTCTATCATAAAAGATGCTGACATTTGCTCCTGAGGTTTATTGCCCGGTGGATTGACTATATCAGTCATCAAGTCATAGGTTTGAAGGATGTTGTCTAAATTTGACTGGCGTTCAGTAGGGGATGCTATTTTCTTACTAGGATTATAACTTTTGATTAGAACATCGTAACTTTCAGAATTATTACTCTCCCTCCTCTGGACAGGGTATGAAGACAATACTTCAGGCTCTTTAACCTCATTGTCTTTGTCTGTTTTCTCTTCTACATCTTGAATCAATGATTTATCAATTTCCAAAGGTTTAATATCAGTTTCCGTGGACTTAATATCTGTTTCCGTAGACGTAAGATTTGATTTCGTAGGGTTAGTTTCTACTATAGTGTGCTCAATATTTGTTTCCTCAGTTCTAAAATCACCTACAATAGGAAGAGTATCTGTTTGAATTTCCATGCCAGGCACATGAGGAATTTCTTGTTTTTCGGGCTCATATAAACCCTCTTTATGATCAATCTGTGTTGAACTTTCTGATGTTTCGACACTTTTACTTGCATTTCTTTCTTGAAAATGTTTAAGAAGACTGTCTTGAACAGGAGTACCTAAAATTATTTTAAGAGCTTCGTCTTCGTCGTAGAGAACAGGCGGTTCAAAAGAAGGGTATGTTGGCTGTTCTTCGTTATACTCTTCACCCATTTCTGCCGCTAAATCCGTGGCTTCTTCTGTTTTTTCGGCTGTAGGAGCCGTTAATTTTATAGGTGGTGTCCACATACCAGCCAATAACAAAGGGGGTGTAGGCCAGTAATTCAATAGACAGGAATTAGTAGGGTATTCAAAAACAACATTAGAAACTGAATTAACTTCTTTCTTCAAAATTTTAAGCATAGCGGAGTCTCGTAAAAATGCAGTTTTCTTATAATAAGGTGCTAAAGCTGAATTTTGGGCAGAAATGGATTCAGTGTAACTCGGTAGTAATGCTTCATTTAAAACTAATCTAATCCAAGCCCTACTCCGACCGATATCGGTGGTAATCTGAGATAACTTCTGTATCTGCTGGATTAGATCACGATGTGAAAACACAAGGATCAAAGACCAAAATTCCGGTTCAGGTACTTGATCCGGTCCGGCCATAACAGAAGAAAACTTACTCACAAGTGTCTCCTTCAAACCATGAATAAAAATCGCTTCTAATGTGGTGCAAAGTGTGTTACTTGCATCTGCCGATCGAAGTAAACCTTCTTCTTGATGCTCCTCTAGGAGTTTTCGAACTGTTTTCTTAATTTCTTGGATCAAATTTGACTTAATTGTTTCGTCTCTTAGACGCTCCTCCAACCCACGGAACAAAGACTTCATCATTTCTACAATTTATAAAGAATAAGAAAATATAAAATAACACGAATATACAAATAAGTGAAAAACAAACTGAAGATAAACTATTTTTAAAAAATAACAGAAATGTATTAAACTGACAAAGAGATACAATCCCAAAACAACCAAATAGTCACAGCCTTGAAACAACCAGTTTAGAGTAAAAGTCAAATTTTAAATAATTCTCAACGAAAATTTAAAAACCAACACACATATTTATACAATAATTCGCAAAGTTTACAGCAAAACTGCACGAAACCACTCATTCAAACTCTTGTTCATTGTTATAGCACAACAAAAACAAACCAACGTTTTAATTCAAAAATATCACTTTTAACGAAATGTAATTTATTTCTATATAACTTTGATCGGAAACAAATCAAGATATTCGAAAATCTGAGAAACACTAACAAAGGTACGAGTAATATCTAAAATAAATAATACATATAAAAAAAATCGTAAGCAAACTTCCTTATCAAAGCTGTTATCAAATCAAAGATACGGAGGTAAAAAAATAAACAGTTTATAAATGGAACGCAGTCGGTTCATACTGTCGCCAAGTAAACATTTGGGTTGAAGTAAGCTTGGCGGGTGTAGTATCTTACAATAAAACCCTTATTTTTTTTTAACGATATCTGCTTTTTCCAAATAAAAACGTTTTAGTAAAAATAAGTCATATTGAGGTAACATAATACATACTTATAATATGGTGGAGCTTAAATATTATTAGCCTACATTTTAAAAATTTGGTGTAGGGGCCAACAAAGAGCCACCAGTTACAAATATGTACCAACTTTGACGAAATTTCCAATTTATCAATTTAAAGAGCCAAATTTGGGGAATCGCAGCTCTACCGAAACATAATTGTATTCAAGGAGGGAAAACAGGGGAAAGCACACATACACCATACACCAATTTAATTTCTATATACTACATAACAAATAACAATATTATCAAGAATCGAATAAGACTAACATAACTTATCTAGAAAAACCGTAGGTAAATGGAATATAAAAGTAAAAGATTAGGTCAGTTCATAACTACAAGTACCACTTCAGACTTCAGTTTTTAATAGTAAGGAGTTAGGCAGTAGTGAAGAACAAATAAATAAACCTTGTTTGGTAGAGGGGCTTCTACTCAGGTCTATATAAAATATATCGCCTCCTGTCAAGGGTCTTTAAATAGATTTTAGTTCAATGTCCACAGTCCGCAACAGCAACATGGATACAGCGCGGGAAACGGACATCATTGCCGCATTTTCGCGGCTATCTGTTGCTTTATTATATTTTGTTTTTTGTTTGTCCTCGCAAGTGCTTCAATTTACGTACCATACTTAGTTTTTATCTATTAATCTATTGTTTAATTCGTTCTCTCGTTAAAATCCTTGTTTTTATAGTGATATTTTTTTAAAGTTTATTCGTGTTATTTTATAAAGAAAATGGATATAGTATCGCAACAAGAAGTCCAGCCGAAACTAAAAGACGAAGTTGGAATCCGATGTCAGAAACTTTTCCATGATTTTCTCGAAGAGTTCCGTGAAGACGGCGAAGTGAAATATTTACCCGGTGCCAAAGCTTTAAGCGACTCTGCCAGATGTACACTGGAAGTCAGTTTCGAAGACGTGGAAAAGTACAATCAGAACTTGGCCACGGCTATAATTGAAGAGTTCTACAGAGTCTACCCTTTTTTATGTCAAGCTCTTAAAAACTTCGTAAAGGACCACGGAGAAGTGAAAATCGACAGCGAACTATTTGTCGGCTTTATAGACGTACCGACAAGACATAGGATTCGTGAACTGACCAGTACCAGGATCGGGACTTTAATCAGAATCTCAGGTCAAGTTGTAAGAACTCATTCAGTCCACCCCGAGCTTGTATTAGGTACGTTTAAATGTTTGGATTGTCAAACCGTAATTAAAGATGTCGAGCAACAGTTCAAATTCACTCAGCCTACTCTGTGTAGAAACCCTTCGTGCCCAAACAGAACAAGATTCGTACTCGACGTCGACAAATCTAGCTTTGTCGATTTCCAAAAAATTAGAATTCAAGAAACACAAGCCGAACTACCTCGAGGTGCTATACCAAGAAGTATGGAAGTGATCATTAGAGGAGAGTCAGTAGAGTTGGTACAGCCTGGTGACAGGTATGACTTCACCGGCACACTTATTGTCGTACCTAATGTGGGAACCATCTCGGCACCTGGTTTAAGAGCAGATAACCCGGGATCCAAGGAAAATTCTAAAGAGCAAGGTGTTACAGGCCTCGCATGCTTGGGTGTACGAGAACTTCACTACAACATGGTATTCTTATCATGCAGTGTAACTCCTACTAATGCGAGGTTCGGAGGTAGCGGAGAGCTCCTAATGGACGACATGGCTGAACTAACTCCTGAGATAATGAAGAAGAACATGACTGAAGCCGAATGGACCAAAATCTATGAGATGAATCAGGATAAGAACCTCTATAACAACCTTATTAGCAGTCTCTTCCCTACAATCCATGGATGTGACCAAGTTAAAAAAGGTTTGTATTTATTGGCTTATCAAACATTATGCATGCACATTGTGTCAATGGTATTATTGTTTTCCCCTTTCATAATGGAGGGTTCTAATGGAACAGTATTTACCTTCCAAGAATAAAAATGCTTAGTTGATGTCAATATTTGGATCATTGTAATTTCCAATTGTTAACGAGGTAATTTAAAATAACTTGGAGCCAATAACCTTAATTATGGGTTATTGTTACACTTCTTTATAGTGGGGGTAAGGTGGTCAGACATTATCTATGTCTGAATTCAGGTTACACTGAATTAGATTTGTTTTAATACTAATTATTAAAATATTCAATATATCAGGGATCAGCAACCCGGTGCCCTCAGCATACTTCCCCGATTTCGGATATGACCCAAATTACTATTTTTGGTTTGTTTTGTTCTCATTGACATCGAACCCCCCCCCCCCCCCCCCCCCCTCTTAATATAAGATAAGGTATTAATGCTTTGAAGTATCAATTTTTTTTCCTTGTCAACCACCAGCACACCCTTGAAGGCAAATAGGTTACCGACCCAAGCAATATATTAATAACATTGATATAGTTTTCTATTTATGGTTTATATATAAAGCTCATTTACTTAACAGTTTTTGTTGTTGATTTCAGGTATACTATTAATGCTGTTTGGAGGCGTACCAAAAAATACTGGTGAAGGAACAACACTCAGAGGGGATA
This sequence comes from Gerris buenoi, assembly GCA_001010745.2. NCBI lineage: Eukaryota > Metazoa > Arthropoda > Insecta > Hemiptera > Gerridae > Gerris > Gerris buenoi. The sequence goes on from KZ652076.1 coordinate 153,953, forward strand.
TTAACTGCTGTCTAGTTGGTGATCCAAGTACAGCCAAGTCTCAGATGTTAAAGTTAGTTGCCGATATGTCACCTCGAGCTGTCTATACTTCAGGTAAAGCCACGAGTGCAGCTGGTCTGACAGCAGCTGTAGTACGAGATGATGAGACTGGTGAATTCGTCATCGAAGCAGGTGCTCTTATGTTAGCCGATAACGGAGTTTGCTGTATCGACGAATTCGATAAGATGGATCCTCATGATCAGGTAGCCATTCATGAAGCCATGGAACAACAAACTATATCGATAGCTAAAGCTGGTGTCAGAGCAACTCTAAACTCCCGTACTTCAATTTTAGCCGCTGCTAATCCCATTTATGGCAAATATGACAGGACCAAATCACTCCAGCAAAATATACAACTCTCTGCACCGATCATGTCCAGATTTGATTTGTTCTTTGTTCTTATCGACGAATGCATCGAGGTTATCGATTATGCCATAGCTAGGAAAATTGTTTCGGTACATTCCAGTTCTAATACGGAAGAAGCAGCTGTTACCGCTTACACTCCGGAAGAAGTGTTACGTTATATTACATTTGCTCGACAATTTAAACCTATAATAAGCGATGAAGCAGGAGAATTATTAGTTCAGTATTATGTTCAATTGAGGCAACGTGATGGCTCTGGAAGAGGTAGAATGACATGGAGAATAACAGTAAGACAACTAGAAAGTCTGATCCGTTTATCGGAAGCAATGGCTAAAATGGAATGTTTAGATGAAGTCTTAGCTCGACACGTCTTGGAAGCTTTTAACCTTCTTAACAAATCGATTATAAGAGTTGAACAACCCGACATCAACCTAGGAGAGGAAGATGAGGATGACGCACCTATAGTAGAAAACGGTGTCGAACATCAGAATGGTGACATGGAAAGTCAGAAAAAAGGTAAATACAAACTGTCTTTCGAAGAATACAAACAAATTACTAATATGTTGGTTAATTACATGCGCACAGGAGAAGTAGCTGATACAGGAATAAGTCGTAGCGATATCTGTAATTGGTATTTAGAAATGATAGCTCCGACAATTGAAACAGAAGAAGAACTAGTTGAGAAGAAAGGTCTAATAGAGAAGGTACTGGAAAGACTTATCCACCAAGACAATATCCTTATCAGTATTCGTGACAGTCAGAAGAAAGCAGAAGATGAAGATGATGATGATGAAGATAAGACACTCCTAGTTGTGCATCCTAATTTCACGTCAGATGAATAACATCTTCTGTATATTTGTTATATGCTCACGCCGACTATTCAGGATCAGAAATTTTTAAATTTGTCATTATGAAGCCAAAAAAATATGTATTAAACTAAATAAGTCTACTATAAATCTAATAAGTCATACAACCTACAACTTATATTTTTGAACCAACGCCCATGAACTTATGTACAACATTTCTTAATTTTTCCTTGAAAATTTAGTATACCCATTGATTTGGATAATTATTATTAATGCATATATTTTTGTGATAATAAGAATAAATTCGTTGCTGAGGATTGACCCACAGATGTTGGTGTTTAAGCTACAATGTTTTTAAACAATGATATCAGTGGATTAATATCTGGACTCATGTGAATTTCTATGTCTTAACAATTTTATTCAGTTTATACTTAAAAGTTCTAAATCTGTAATTTTTTTAATTGATGTTTTTAAATGTTAACTTTTATGAAAAATGTTTTAATGTTAACTTTTTATCTACTTGCCTGTTATTCTAATGAGGCCAAATTTAAAATGTGTACCTTTTAATTTATTACATACATTTTATTATTTGAAGAATTTACTTGTACGTCTGTTTTAATCTCATTTCAAATGTACAAATTACTTGTAAATATAAGATTTTATACTATATTTCTTTATTTAATTTGATTTATTATAATCCAAAAATTAATTTCAAGTAAGGAACTGAACCCAGACCTTTTGTGTGGAACTCAAACCGTAATGAATAATAATTCTTTAAAATTTCAAAATTATTAGTTTTAAAGTTATTGCGATATTTTTTTAATAATTTCAGTAAACAAGCTAAGGGCCCGTTTACACTTTGATTAGTGCGAGTGCGAGTGTTTAGTGATTAGTGCAAGTGTTTAGTAAATTTTGCAAGTGTTTAGTGCGAGAGTTTAGTGATTAGTGCAAGTGATTAGGATGTCGTTTTATTTTTAGGAAAATTTTATATTTTATTGAACATTTATTTTTTTAATTATTATTTTTTTTGTGGGAGGGGTAGAGTTTTGTTGATTTTTGACACATTGTGACAGTTTTTTGACCAATCAATTAAACATTTTTACTTTTAAGTTGTATAATTATAAAATAAAAAACCCCTGACATCTAGGTTGGAGAGGGGAGGCCTACTCGCAGATCCACTAAACAGTGCAAGTCTACTAAACAGTTAACAGTTCACTCGCAAAATTACTAAACACTAAACACATTGTCTCCAAACGGATATAGTGATTTTACTAAACACTCGCACTTGCACTAATCAAAGTGTAAACGGGCCTTAAAGTACCAAAATGTATCCTAGAATAAACCTTTTTTTTTAAATTCACAAAGCAAGAGTAGTTTTAAAATAAAAGGTAGTGTAATATGGTAGATATATAATTTTCAAGGCAAAAAAGGCTTAGAGATCTTAGTGTTATAATTAACTCCTTATTAAGCTATTCTTCATTCACGAGCTACTCTTAAAGCTCTGTTAACAAAGCTCGAGAGCTGGAAAAGGTGTAATTTCACAGGATTTTGCATGCCCGTCCCTGTGATATACAACACACTATGAGCCAAGAGAAAAAAGAATTCTTTTTGTTAAAATCAAAACCTAACAAAATTTAAACGTGGGATGATAATGGGTTCATCGATAAATACTTTAAGATTGAAGCTGTCTTGCTTCCAAGTCTTCAAAGGAAGCAGAAGCTTTGTGTTCACTTTTGGGAGATAAAAAAAAGAAATTGTCAAAATCACCTGATAAACTTAAATTAGGAGACATATCAGGCAATGTCACTGTTGTCTACACAGTAAACTAGTGGCTCGGGTAAGTTTTACATAAAAAAGAAGAACATTATGAAATAAAATTAACTTTTCTTCATCCATCTGGGTCCTTTCTATCCTTCTCATATCAAAGATCAAAGAAAAAAGAAACGCTGATGTTCTGTGGGTGTCAGTAATGAATCTTTTGACAATAGTAAATCCTGTGACTCCCACTGGGAAGGTTTATGTTCAACTTGAAAGCGATGTATGCCAAACAAATGTAGATTTTTAAACTTAAAATCCCATTGCTTAGTGGCTGTATTCTTTTTTCATGTCAGTGTTCATTTTTATTTTAATGGAAGTGTAAATATTAGTATTCTTATATTATTCACCTAAATAATTAAAAACAGCTTTAGTCAAATTATTTTACCTATGAACTCATAGGTGTTTTAAAACATAGTACTAACTATGCATGGAATTGATTTGAAATTTTTGGAAAATACTTTTTAAAAATTTTTTAATTTAGATTTGGAAACAAATAAATATCTTGGCCTATAGCCCTGGAGTGTGTCATAGGAAAGGGCATGCAAAATTCTGTAAAATTACACCTTTTCCATCCTAGCTCAATTAGGGAAGCTTCCAGAGGATTTTAGGGTTTTGGGACCAATTTTTTTTTTTTTAAATTACTTAGTTGTAATTCCAAAACTAGTAGGCACATATGTAAAATTTGACATTTCTACAAGTCTACATAAAGAGTACATCTGCGCCAAAATTCTGAAAAATCCGAGATAGTAAGGTAATTTTTTTATTTAAATTGTGTTGATTTGACCCGGAACAACCCATTTGTATCCCCAACCCTATCTCAGAGAGAAACTAGCCCAGCTTATTCTCATAAAAAACTATCCCAGCTTATCCTCATGTAATAGCCGTGTGGTGGAATAAGTACAGTGCGTTTTTACAAGATAATTTTTTATGAATTTTTACAAAATATTTTGAGAGAGCGGCGTCAGCTGCCCCCTCAGTTTGGCCGTCACAGGCGCCTGCCTGCCCTGCATGCGGGTAGAGCCAGCACTTGACTTAACACTGCCTTGGGGCATGATGTTCCTGAATATGTATACCGAATGCCAAACATCAATGAAATCGGCCCACTAGCTTATGCTCCACTTCTATCAAAATCAAATTTTAATGCCATCACAATACTTCCTCTCTCTAGCAATGTACATGTTTATGAAAAAGTAAAAAATTGACTTTACCCTTCATACTCGAAATTTCAAATAAACAACTATGTGGGAGGAGAAGTGAGGAAACCTATAAAATAATAAGTTGATTTTTTGAGTTGAGTTGTTAAATAAGAAAATTGATCTAAAGGAAGTTTTATCTTCAATTTAAACAGGAAAGTTATTAAGGAATGTTACAAATAAATAAAGATACCAGAAAATAGCTTCATATAATATTAATTTTCATCCTTTATTTCCATTGAAAATAAATCAACATAAATAAAACAAAACAAATTCCAATATTTAATCTTGTAAAATTAATCATTCCAGTATAATTTAATAATTATAATTCTTTTAACAGATCACAGTGATTAATTATTTACAAGGATCAATAATCATAAAATAAATATTTTTTTTTTTTCTTTTGTCAATACATATGTATAACGCATAAAATAAAATAAATAATTAAAATGTGAGTTAATGCTAATACCCACCTTAAGCTTTCAAAATTAATGAGAATTTAAGTGTAATATTATTAGGATCTAAGTGTTAAAAGTTATAAAGCCTGCACTCCACTACCATTAATTGTGATTTTTTTTTTTTACGGTGGTAATGTATCATGGTGTTAACTCAAGACAAAATAAAACTGAATGTTAGTTTTAGTTCCCTCTCAGTAGTTAATGAATTTGTATCTTGCCCTGCTTTCTTTCTTTTTCATCAAGGTGTAAATAATCTAGAAGTCAAGGTGTAAATAATCTAGAAGGATTTAAAGAAACTGTTTGACATGTAAAATAATAGTTTTAAACTTATTAAAGCAGCTTCTCGCCTTCATAGGGGCCATTAACAGAGCTTATTATTGAGTAACATGTAACGCAACAGGTGAGGTTCAATAGTCTAACTTTGGTATCCAGCCTAAGACATGGTGATTCACCTTTCTCTTAATTAATCCTTTTGCTGTTATCAATTGCAATTAACACCACCATGCTAATCACATCATGCAATAAGTGTCTAGCGCAGATGACACGATATATCTCATCGTGTTATTTCTTATTGTTTTGAATGGCATTGTGATTTTCATTTCCGCAATTTTCACTAGACGACACCTCCATGCCTCTATGAATACAAGAGAAAATTTTAGTAAAACTTCCTATCTTTCAAGGCCAATCCCTTCAATAGATATTCAACCTCTTGCTACATGGAGGCTTGGAGTTTCGTTTACCCTTCTCAAACCATGAGTATAAGCCCTTTAGCAGTCTTAAGCCCTTATGGGCTGTTGTGTCAATTGTTATTTTTTTATATACACTCAAAAAAATCTACCCTCCATTATACATACTACAGATCAGTTAAAATATTGAATAATTAAGTTCTATATTAAACATTATCATAAGCATTAAATTCCACATTATTTTTATCAATTCAGTAACTTATGTATGTATATTAATTAATAACAGATATTCTTTAAATTTTAAACAAAAAAATCAAAAATGTTTACTTAATAAGTCGTGTGATTATATGTTGTTAAAAATTATTTTTAAATTGTCACGAGTAAGAAAAAACCAATTAAAAATGTATGCAGGTGTAAAACAATGCCAGTAACAGTTATGGACTCAAGTATGGCAAACTCCCACACCTAGCAGTGCTTTACCACTCTCATTCACCTGCAGTAAAAAGGGTTAATGTAACCTTAGTTCTTCCAAAATAAAAACTAATTATGGATGGCCTCATAAATACCGAAAGCTGATTTGATAAACAATCCAGGAAATTGAAATGATTCAAGTGTATATTAAGGGCAACTGATCCACTGAAGTACTAATAGCATTATTTTTTATATCTTATTCTGACATGGAGTTTCAACAGAAACAAAGAAAAACTTGAACTGCTATAATTGGTGGGTATTAGAATTTTTTTAAGGTGATTGCATTCATAGATGGCATTTTCTTTGAAAATTATAATTTTTCTTTTTTTTACAGAATTATATTTGACTAGTATCCATTATAAAATAGCTCTCATAAATCCATCTCTAAAAGCTTTTATGTCAAGAAGATGGGAGTAATAACTTTAGTTAAACATCAAAAGTTATATTCTTTTATGAAGAGTAATTTAAAGAGGAAAACAAGCATGCTAAATGTGCAGAAGAATTTTCTTTAAAGGCCCCCATACACGGTCAAAATGTTTGTGCAAACATCATGTTTGACGTGTATGTCCTAAATTTGCCTGACATCAGGTTTGCTCAAACAGGTATATATATATAAAATATTTGCGCAAATATTTTGAGCAAAATGTTTGACCGTGTGCCTTAAAAACAAACTATGGTGTATTCTTTAATTATTCTATTCAGTAACAGAATTAGGATGATATTGTGTTTTGTTTGGACCCCTTAGCATTATTTATTCATTTAAACTTAAATTTAACCTGAAAATGAGGAACTTGTTTAAAATTAATTATTTTCCTTCTTTGAATACCGGTATGAAAATATAACGCAAGTAAAGGGTTAAGCACCAACCAATCTACCACAGGCACAGACTGGCAGACACTACAGAAGATGCTCTTCTCTCCATACTTCATAGCTGCCTTAAGATCATCATAGGGATGCACTTGATCCCTATCATCAGAGAGTTGACTAGCTGCATTTTCTTTATCATGGTATCAAAACCATAAGGAAATTTCATCACTGCATTTCGCATTCTATTCAGTCTCCTAAGATGATTCTTCCGTCTAATTTATACTTCCTAGGATTCAGAAGCACTCACATTAATCAGGGCTTGTCTTAATTCTTCCAGACAATTGCCATTATTTCTTAGTTTAAAGTTTGTTTAACTAATTCTTCAATAGGTATTGTTTTAATTGGATATTCTTTTAATATTAAATATTAATTTATTTTATTTCTTCTTTTCTATCACAGTAAACCATCTTTACCTCTACTTCCAGTTTTCTTCTTACTGGCAATAGTCCTCCAAATTAGCTCTAAGATTTAAGTTGCCAATTTATTATTATCATGAACAATCACAATAGAAGCTAATTAATAACAGATATTGCTTTAGTTCAAATAATTTGATACCCTGAAGTCCATCTTCAAACATAAAACATCCTAAATCTAAACACAATTTGTTCATCTTTTTAATTTTTACCAAAATGAAATGCAATCAACTTTTTCTAACAAAAACAAAAACAAATGAAACTAAGAATAATCAATATTTTATTTAAGCCTTAACAACAAGGTAACATTTATTTAAAAGTTATGGCAGTTAAATTTTGTTTTGGCATCGTATTCCAAATTTTATATTAATTCTTCCTTTTTTTTATACAATTCATAATATATAAGTATTAATTAACTTGTTTTATATTTCATTTAATTACCTAAAATTATCTATAGTTATATTCAAAGTAAACAATTGTCTATATTTATATAAAATCATCAGATTTAAAATAAATAAAAAAATAAATACAAATACAAAATGAGTATCAATCGAGTAAAAATAAAGAAAAAAAAATTAGATTATACAAAAATCAAAAGAAGCCTACACAGTCAATTGATCAGGAACATTTAACTGATCAAACATCCCTACAGATCACAATTGGCAAGAAGTTACAACAAAAAAATTCTTACTTCGTGCAGATCATAAATATGTATATGCAAACACGACATCCAAAGAAATAAAACAACTCTAGCTTCTTACCTAAGTAAAAACTGGTTTAATTAAGCAATATGAAACATTTGTACATTCTAATTAAGCTGAAATGGGATTAAAATAGGTTTGTATTTGTCCTAGTACAAGTACAGTAGAGTCTCTCTAATCCATACCCCGCTAGTCCGGACGTCTATATAATCCAGACGGGCCAAAAACTATAAAAACTATGGAATCAGGGCCAGTTCAGATTTATGAATCGTTAAGATTATCGGGTTTCTGCTTTTATTGTCTATTAAAATTTATAAAATTGTTCATAGTATAGTTTACAGGTGTGCATTGGAATGTTCCGACACGAGGAATACCCAGTATTTCTGTTAAAAAGCATATTTAGAATAATTATGAATTAGAAGGAACTAATAAATCTGTTTCGGTTCCATAAAAATGTAGGGTGGAAGATATAAAGATAGAGTATAAAAGGAAGAACAATTATATAAGACTGAGATGGGGAGAGGATTTTAAGAAACACGTAGCGGCGGTTTAACGGAGTTCCGTGAAATTTCACCAAGCCGCCAGTGTACAATGTCTTAACTTTTTGTGAAATGATTAGCCGTTGCTCGAATTTCATTTCGGAACACAGCTTGTTTCCCTGAAAGTCCCTTCTATACCTGCACCAGCGTAATAGATTGCCATTTTATTTTAATTTATTTGATATTCGGACTGGTGACAGAACAGTCTTTAAATAGTAGGTTTTTGAGACTAATAGAAGTAATTTGTATGGTAAAAATGCCGATTTTAATAGTTTTACCCAACTAAAACTTGTTTTACAGACATTTGAAAACTGATTCCGTTTAATCCGGACTTTCAGGAATCCGGACAGGGTCCGGTCCCGTCAAACCCAGATTAGCAAGACTACTGTAACTACCAAATGGTGGGTAATAGGTACTTTACTTCACCTTTATGGTTCTACAGTTCTGGGTAGACCCTGGACTCTAGAAAATTTTATTGCTGTCAAACTCAATCCCAGGTTGGTTCTCCAGTTCCTGATGTAAGAATAAGAATGATTAGGTCCTTCTCCACCATCTTCACTTTCTAGGGCCCTCTATAAGGGGATCCATGAATTCTCTACCATTTTGTTGTTTTTTTTATTTATAAAACATTACCCGACCACAGCAGCCTCTTATTCTGATAAACAACGGCTGTCAGATTAAAAAATGAATTAAGAGGGTAAAACAGAAAGACATTTGTGTCACCCATACTCTGGCTGATGACCTACACTGATTAAACTTCAAAGGAGTGGTTGATGACTCAATAACACAAGAAATTTGTCTGCTAAGAAACACTCCTACTATAGAGAAGAGGCTGGAATTGGCAAATATTTGTGGTTCACATATTCATATTAGGTTTGTTCCAACAACATTTCAAACTAGTTTTAAACTGTCCGACGCATGCGCAACAGACCACAATTGAATGTTTTTTGCTAATGTGCATGTGTCGGACAGTTTCAAACTAGTTTGAAGTGTTGTTGGAACAAACCTATTGTGTTTAATGAATTCACAAAACTTTTTCAAATCCCATTACAGCATGAAATGTTGAGATGAATAGCAAAACAAAATTAAAAATATAACTATTTCACCATCCAAAATTTAAAATATATAAAATAAAACAAAGGTAAAAATAACATTATCTTAATACAAAGAGGGGAAGAATTATCAAACAAGTAAATTTACATATATCACCTATTCTTTTAAATTTAATAAATTAAAATATTCATTTAACATTATAATAAAGTTAGCAATTTAACTGCACACTATATAAAAAAATTACCAATTTAAAAAAAAAATAAATAAAAAATAATAATACAAAAGTTAAAAGTCACAACAGCCAAATATTCCTGCTGTAAGAAGAGATTCACCTTTTATCTAAGAACTTGAAATTACAAAATTATGAATTGATGCTATGGTGTCATATAAAAATATGTTTAAGTAGAGAATTTCAATTAGTTCTTTAAGTACGAGTACTAGACAGAAAATTAAGTTGCCTACCATTTTCAAAGCATTATGATTAGGAAGTCATTCAATAAAAATGGGCAAAAAATTAGTTACTAAAACTATTGTTATTAAAATCTTTATAAAGTAGGATGTAGGTAATCCCACTGAGTTCATTGAAATGCCACATATATTTAACAAGTAGGTATGCTTTTCAATGCAACTTTAGGTCTTCCTCTTTTTTTTAATACAACACCATTCTGTAGTTTAAAATATAATTTTTATTAACAAATAAAACAAAGAACATTTATCAACATTTTGCTTTAGTTAAATTACTTTCTCGTTATATAAGTTTTGAAACTAATTAAATAAAAATATCAGGAAAAATAATATCGAATAAGAATATCCCGAGATCAAATGAGATGGCCATAGAACATTTTTTGAACTTAACTCAAAAGGGTTACCTGTTACCTTACAATTTGTCCTTTTAGCAAACAGAATATTTTTAACTTAATCAACTTAATATCCCTGTAAGTGAAATAAAATTAAAACCAAATATGACAATTTTATTGTTCATGTTCATGTTATATTCTATTTAATTAGATTTTTTTTTATTAAATCACATTTGACAATGGTTAAAATAATTTGGGAAAGTTAAAAATCTGCAGTTAATAGTATGATTCCCACAATTAATTTTCGTGAGCAGCTAAATATTAATATTTATTTTTATCTAAAAATATTTCACACCTGGTTAATTAATAAACCTCCGATATCACTTCATTAAACCAATTTTGGTTGATCTTATGCTTTAAAGCAAGAACAGAAGAAGAAGACCATAAGAATTAAGTTTTTTGCTAAGGTGGAAAGGTAAATATTAAATGAAGTACAGAGTAATTTGAGATTAATAACGGAAGATATAAAAAACCTAAAAACATCACAAGTTTGTTGCTTGCCTACATTATTTTTTGATGTAGAGGGTGAAATAAATAATTTAAAACATCATAACCAACTGCAGATTTAACTCAAAAAAATAATAAGACAGTATTGTTTTGGTTAACTTATTAGCCTGCAATAAGGTTTTAATTATATCTATTAAGGGGGTTATTCATATAAACGGTGTAACAACACGTACTTTTTTACTAAAATCTCTTATTAATTATAATTAACATTAACTTATAACTGCAACTTTAATGCTTTATTTAATAAATATTTTGAATGTTAGGTAATAGGTAAATAATCTTATAGGTACTATTAATTCATATTTTCCTACTAAGTATACTTAAGGGGTTTTTTGTCATTACTTTATAGTTTTGAATAAATTAGAAGATCCTAGCTAAGGAGAATGAACACATTCATTACTTTCGAGAAGGAATTCCAAGGCATAGAGAAATATTTGAAATCTTTAACGAGAATTAGATATAAATTAGCAGAACAGAGTACGTTTTAAGTGGCAATATCCCACAGTCTAATAAACGGTTAAGACAGACAAAAAGGTTATAACACTATAATATACAGAAGGGATGATATCTATTTGTCTAACAGTTTTTTAGACAAAATAATAATAATCTCTCCTGGGTATAGAAGTGCTCGTACATTTGATAAACGTCCTCTGTTCTGCAGATGAACCGAAATAGTTTTACAATATATACAATAGACTATTTGAAAGAGACATTAGAAATTATTGCCAGATAGTTAAGTACCCTGAAAATAGAGAAATTTCATTGGTTGATATACAAATAAGGCGTCATCCTAACCTAATTTTTATTTTAAATTATTAAACTTATGAAGAGGTCAAAGTACAAACAAAAAAATCTTTACGGTAAGAGAACTATAACCTGCAAATTAAAGACTGCTATAAAAGACTGCAACAAATGAATATTGCTTAAGAATGTACTAAATAATACTTTTAACAGATAAGTTACTTACATAATTGGAATCTTCAAGAAAAAGATTAGAGGAAAAGAAAACGGATCTTCCTCGCTTGACGTTGAGTACGCTAAACCGAATTTGTACACATCTTACGAGAAAAAAACACGAATTTAACACTAAAACAATACGTTAACGAACTTAACAACTGCACTAACAACTAAAAAAGACAAGAATAGTACTTAAATCACAAATATTCTCATTAAAACGACCGAAAATTCACTCCAAGTCAAACGAACGAAACTAGCAAGCAGCCGGCGCGAAGGAGAAATAAGTAAAAAACCAGTTTAACCAACATAGGTTATAATAAGTATTAATTCTATTTAAAGATTCTAAGATCGTAAGGTTGTTAAAATAATTTATTTTGATCGTTTATTTGTAGAAATTAACATGTAATTAATATTTTCTTCTAAGTGCTTTAATTTCTTGAGGAATAAAAATAATATTAACGTTAACATAAGACATAGGTAATAGGTAGCGAATATTATAACTCAAAACAGATCCAATTATCATTAATGGAAAGTGTCGCAGTGTTAAACTGATGCCATATAAATAACATAATTGTTATTACAACTCATACTCATAATAACTCCTTTTTCTTTATTTAATTATTAAAAACGATGTTATTAGTCAGGAAAAAATACGAAAATTTACTACTGAAAGTAATAGTAGATGTATCAACCCGCCCAACAGCAATGTATTGCAGAGCTTTGCATATCCATCAGTTTTAAAAATTATAATTTATTTTATTTTTTTTTTTTATGGAAAGACTTATTAGAATACTTATGGTTTGTAAAAACTCTCGAATGACCTTTTAATGCCTAGATATTTTTGAATTAGCCTCAAATTTATTCAATCAAATAATGAACACTAAAAATAGGGAGAATCGACAATAGGTTTTAAAGGCTAATGAACTTGTTTTACTAGAATACTCTCTATTTTAAGTCTATTTGATTTTATTGTAATTTTGCATAAAAGCTATTAAAAGGGAAAAAGCTGAAGAAGGGAGAAGAGTAGAATAAGATTATTATAACTACAAATAATTGCGGTCACTTCCTATCACCAAAATGTGTGGTTCAATTGGTAGCAGAATGGTATTATTTTTAAACCGACAACTAAATCAATAAAAGCTGAATGTGGTGACTCTTCTGCTGTGGCTTAATATAAAAGCTTGAATTTGAAAATGCAAGAAGGAACAATGAACTAAATAAAAAAAAATTTGAATAAAAAAAATGGCCATAGTAGGTGCCAGGATGAAGTTCTAGGTGTTACTATGGGGACATGGTCCTCATGTTTCATTCCTCGTTTCTAGGCACATCTTCAGGCAGTGTATGTTTTGCTTTAAGATAGAAACAGCCCTGGACAAGTTCATAAACCCTAAATCCTGGCCAATCCACCAGAAGAACAACACATGGTATCCTCAAGATGTAACTATTACACTCATCGAGAGTGATCAAGACGTCAACACGCATTGAGATGTGGTCAATACGCACCAAGATGTGCGCAACATTTAAGTCCTAAAACTTTAAGATAATAATAATGGGACAACTTAAGCCTTTATTATTTCACTTTCTAATTATTAGGTTTGTTCCAACCGCCAGTTCCGAATCAGTTTCGGATTAATCCGTGATTGTCCCTGATTGACATAATGCGCATCCGTGATCATTGACCGTTGGGAATTGATTTGTGATTTCATTTTTGTTGGAACGCTCCTTTCTCGAACCAAACTGTTTGATGTGGCAGGTTTTAGCACTGTTATAAAAAAAACTTGTTTTAGTAGACTCACGGCACACACGTATTTTTATTGATATAATCCTGAATGCTCTTGTGTTTTAAAAAACAAATATTAATCTTAGCCCTGTTAGAGAAAGAAAAATTTCTGAAATAAATCGGATTCTTTCGATATTTGTTTGAAAATGGAATAAGTACCAAAAGTACATCTTGGAAATAGTCCAATTTGTATTTTTTTCAGAAATATCTGGAAAATGTCATTATTATATGCACAAAAATTAATCATCTCATTCGTACAAAATCATTTTAAAAATAAGATTTGAATCACAAGAAAGGAAAATAATAGGCGAGCGAAATCAAAACAAAAACAATAAAGCAGAAGGTTACGTTTCTGTTCACCGAAATTCAATCCCAAACTACTAGTCCCTGCCTCCGACCGCTGACTGGTACCAAACCAGAGGATTTTTTTGAGATCAACAGAGCGTGGTTGGAACAGCCGACTAACAGTCTGAGTTTGAATTAGGGCTTCGTTGGAACGCCCTGTTCATAATGCCCATGCGTCGACAGTTCCAAACCAGTTTGGAAGTGCGGTTGGAACAAACCTATTCTTAACTTTTCAGAATTTTCCATTGTTTTTGTCTGTGCAAATAACATTCCATCAATCTCTAAATCTATCATTTCTTCTCAAAAGTAATGTAACAAATAAATAATAAAATTTTCTCCATCTAGAAATGTTTATGGACACTAAATCATAAACTACAATTTTTTTTTTTTTTATATCTTTAGGCAGTTTTATTTTTACAAATATTTATTATTATTATTTGGTATTAAATTACCGAAGGCGCTTTGTTTTCTTCAACTCTTATTATTAAGTATTAATAATTAAGTTGATAAAAATGAACTGTAATAGCTATATAACATACATTTTGTTAAACAAAAAAAGTTTTATGAGATTGAAAAAAGTTATAATTTCTAGGATTATAAATAATTATTAACATTTATTTGGGATTTATGGATATTACAAGTTTGAAATGAAGGGTAGGGTTTTATACATGAATATTATGATGATTAGCTTGGAGGTAATGAAAGAGTAAAGCACAGATAAAACAAACAAATATCACAGGTAAAATATGTATAAATAAAATTTCATGTACCAACACAATCTATGAAATGGGTTAAATTATGGAATGGTGTACATACTCAAAAATGTATTTGAGATATTGAAGCTTATAATTTTTCTTGATTTTTAATAATAGACACTCCTTCCTATATTGTATGAAGAGATTATTAGCTAAGTATGAGTGTTACAAGGGAGTGACTTTTGACAGCACAGGAAAATCGGAAAAATTTGGGTGGGGAGCGAATGAGAGGTCAGGGTATTGAATTCTAGAAGGTCGGGACAAATAGGCAAACAAAAATATCACTGTCCCTACGCCTCCCACAAGCCCAGTGGCTCAATTTTTTTCCTCATTTTGGTTGGTCAATCTGACTTTCATAAGTCACAAATCTTAATATGCATACTATAGATATCATCTGTTATACATTAATCTATGGTAGAAAATAAAAGATTTTTAAACCTCATAGCAAATACACTCATTTGCTGGAAAAGACTCTTTTAAAAGTTTGGTGGTAACTGAATTTCAATTGCTTTCACTGAATTTCAAAATGCTTCTTATAATGAAAAAAATTATTATAAATCTCAGCATCTACTGAGTACAGAGCAGGTCAGGTTTATTCAAATTAAATTTCTTTTCTCACTATTATTCAAACAAAAACAGTTTACATTTTTTATAAGCTTATGAAAGATTTTCTTCTTTATTATTACAGGATTTGTTATCATTACAGTTCAGTTCTATAAGTTGAAGATAACAAGGCTTACAAGATGATTTTTATGCAATATATATTATGATTAAAGTTTTATTATTTTGGTAAATTTGTTTCAATGTCTAAAGAAGCAAGATAAATATACTCACACGGTGAGTAGGTTCAAATACTTTTTTTGAGCACTTTAAGTTTTAAACTTCATTTTGTTAAATTAGGATTTATTTGTTTAATCTTTAAAGGGATTTATATTCCTTAGGGGTTCGGACTTTAGAGACTTACCCTGGACATTATTATTTTTTTATATTATTATTATTATTTTTTTTTTTTTAAATTCGTTTCTGCAGCAGAGAAGTCATATCCACTAATGAGACGAATCCTTTTTTTTCTCTAAAATTTAAAAAAATCATCACAGCAAAATTATTATAAATCATGCGTCATATACATTATTATAATTTATACACTTTCTTTATTTCTATTATTTCAAGGCAATTCTCGAGGAAGGTCCCATCTCTTCTATGCTTATAAGAGATATGTGCTCTTTGTGAGTCACATTTTCCTATATGTCTAAGAGAGACAGGTGCTCCTCCATTCCTTTTTCAATTTGAAATTTTAAATCATTCTGCGTCATTTATATTTATAAAATAAGGGTGATAGGCCATCATTATAAAAATAGATCATTTATAAATCTGTTTTCTATCGGTTGTCATAATATTATTGTAATAGCTATAAAAGCTGGACATGTCATAATCCGGGACAAGTTGGTTGATGCTTTGAGCAATCTCTAGTTACTGTCCCGCTTTTTAAGATCTCCATAACCAGGAAGGAACAAAAACCTCCAGGAAATAAAAGTTGACAAAGTATAGATCGGAGAATGTCACGGTTGAGATACCCATGGTAAAGTAATTGTGGCAGGTATAGAGGAAAGAAGGGAAAATTAATCTTCTAATTACTTTTTAAATAATTGTATTTTTTCGTAACCGAGATGTTTCCCCATAGACTTTCCTCATAAGTCTACGGAAATAGAATTTTTAATCTAAATTTTCACTTAAATAATAGGCATAACTGTTTCCTAATTATTAATATCGAATATAGTCTTTGAATTAAGAATGTCTCAATCATCAAGTGATTACATCACCTAATTAGTAAGCTGGCCTTTAAATCCACCCAATCGCCTAATCTTGAAAATGTACACCTTCAGTCAAATTTAATATTTACTGAACTAACTTTCAAGTTAGGTTAAGTACATAGAAACTGTAAATTTCATCCCACCAGCAAAATACATTAGTTATTTGTTTTGAAATATTTTAGTCACTAGTGATTTTTTCTAAATCCCTTATGTACTAACTTTGCTGCACCTACAAAACCCGCTATATGTGTAATTTTTACAAATAGCCTGATTCAACGCACCTAAGCCGATTATTCACATGCTGCCTATAATTAACTACCATTTAAGAATTGTTCTTAACAGCTTTTAAGATTTTATCAGTTTTTTTGTAATAGAGTTATCCTCTATAAAATTTGGGTAAGAACACATCGAGAACTTAGTAGGTGCAGCTATGTTATTGTAATGATTTAAGAATGGGATCATGGATGGCAAGCACATGTATGATGAAATCATCACACGATAATCATAATATAAGCATCTCCATACAATAAACATGATGTCATCATACAATAATTACAATGAGCAACATCATACAATAATCATGATAAGCAACATGATACAATAACAATAATGAGTATCATCATACAATAATCATTATAAAGAATCATTTTGCAATGATGATCCTCACCATTATATCTTAAGCGACATCAAATTAATCTGATCATAATTTGCAATAAATTGTATCAATTTTCCTACAATTATAATCTTTTTTTCTTTGCTGCAAATACGAAGATTATAAGGGATGTAATTTCCATCCTCATATAATATTGTTTTTTGAAAATACAAAAGGGTTTAAAAGAAGTTAGACTTGTGGCGGCTGCGCTACGCGGAGCCAGTGTCTTGTCCTGACTGCCCTCCTTGATGTTTTGGCTTGCGAAGAGTTCGCGTTTCCTGTACTGCTGCAACCAGCGTCCTTACTGCTTCCTCGTGCCCTTCGAAACTATCAGCCTTAAAAATATTTCAAAAACAACTTAGGATAAGAACAAACAACACACTTCAACATCCTTCATTTAAAACAAAAAGAAAAACCTTTTCCAATATAAAGTATCACTCCTCCAACAGCAATAATTGATGTTAGAGCATTGTTTTCTAGATCAAATATTTTAATAATTAAATACAGTAGTCACCGCTTAATGTGATCACGGTTAATGTTATCAACCGCTTAGTGTGATCAAAATAGCTTGGAACGGGCCCACCCAATACCAACGCATTAAAAAATATCCGTTTATTGTTATCAGTATTCCGTTTATTGTTATCAGTATTTCGTTTATTGTGATCAAAGTCAAGTCGAAATCGTTGAATTTTTATATAATTTTCAGGGAAACGACTACATCTGCGGCAAACCGAGAAGTGTTTCGTCTCAACACCCAGGATTCTCAGAAAGTATACCTCACGCCTCCTTTCTCTTCCTCTATATTACTATACACAGACATAGAACATGTAAACATCCATTTCTCCCCTATTTCTACGACATTTCACTTATACAGAGATCAGTTGTTTTTGTCTTTCAATAATTTCTGAGAACTCTTTAATCAAATTAACATTACATTTATGCAAGTTCGAAATCGATTTTAGTTTTGTTGTAAAAAGTACTAAACAAAGAATGAGTGCTTCAGAACGTGTGATCTCAGCTCGTGCTACTCCTACGATCGTAGGAGAAGTTAGACATCTTAAGATCGTAAGATCGTCTTTCGACCGAGATGAGCCAGCAGAAAGCCGCAATTAAATTGAAACCTTTCTCAGCCATTGCTAAATAAACTTCTAAAACAACGGAAGGATATCGGGATTGTCTCTTTAAAGAATGAGAACCAAATTCGCAAAAGAAAACGGAGAGGACAAGTTGAAGATGTTGAGCGCACCCTAAAAGAATGGTTTCTGAGAAAAGAATGTAAGGAGAATGAAAGGAAAGAAATGTAAAATATGTTTAGTGTCATTTCAATTATTTGTTTATTTTCTAATGTTTAAACCGCATGTGTTTTATGTGTACGTAATAAACAGTTTTTTTCTATTTTTATTATTTTAGTATTATTTCCTCCAGTAATGCCTTTTGCTTATTATTATTATTTCCCCCCCCCCCCATCCGCTTCAGCGGCTATGGCTATTAGCGGGAATATCGGAATTTTCCAGTGTTATCTATTTATATTTATATTTTGATCCAAAAAAAACATAATGAAAGCTTAACCAATGAGATTTTGCTTATTATTATCAGTCGGTTAATGTGATCACTAGGCCTTGGTCCCAAAGTGATCACTTTAACGGCGACTACTGTATAAGTATATTGGGTGAGTGGAAGAAGAGGTCAGAACTCATTTATGTTCTAAAGTAATTTGTATTTCTGTCCTACTCAATCAAGGAAACAGCTCATTCATCTATTAAAATACTAGCCACTTAGATGTTCATAGATTCTGGAAAAAAATTATGTTTGCCTTGTTGAACGACATCACTAAATAATATTCATTAATATCAAATATATGTCAGATATCCCCTTCTTCTACGCCAAACACCTTTTTATATTTTTGTGTCTTAAAAAATGTACTACAACCAATATCCAGATGTTTCATCTTTACATAACTAATTATTTGCTCAAATCCTGTGTTTTACCTTTTTTAGAGAGGTGGCTTGGAAGGCGCCCCTGAAGGAGTCTGGGTCTCGACAGAATTTGGAGCCATTCTGCCTTCTTTTTGGTGGGAAAGTTTCCCACGATCTTTGTTTCTGCATGGAGCTGCCTCCTCTGCCACCCTTACCTCGACCTTTGCCGTGACCAATAACTATGACCATTGTCTTACGACGGTCCATTACATCCATCGACGATCTTCTCCTGAAAACATAGAATAACTCTGAAATGAAAACAATTGTGGGCTGACCAGCAGGACATAACTAAAATTACATAACGTCTTAAAGCCTCCTATACAGTATCCATTATGCTTAAGTAAAAATTTGTATAGAGTATGTAAATATTAGGCATCACATATATTATTTTTTGATGGATTCAAAACATGTTGGTTTTCATTTTTATTTCAGATAAAATGTTTCGACCCTTCTCTGCATTTTTAAGGTCATTTTCAATCATATGTTATTTTCTAAAAATGAAACACATTAATAATTAGTCAAAATCCTTTCTTATGATACATTTAAACATTAACTATTAGTTGTGGATTTTTCATCTAAATTCCGACTTGTATGAAAAAACCTAATCTATATCAAATAATTATAATTTACTTACAACTCCAGGTACAATTTGATGCAAAATTTAAAATTCCTCCGAGTTTTTCATGATTAAATTTAAAATAGTACTTAAAAAATAAATGTACATGATTTATTCTTCTGTTGATCCCTTATTTTTAAATTTTCTATAGTTTATCAGTCTTTAGGGATGAAAATTATATAAAAAAAAAAAAAAAAAAACTTT